>CALYLW010000867.1:0-299975 GCA_944989445.1 Ampullaceana balthica
CTCCAAACAGTTACCAGAACACACAAGGGAGATAATGACAGAGACTGAACACTTGACACAGAATACAATAATTATATCCGTGTAATATGTGCCCAACTTAAAGTCACCTATTATAGTTGGCGAGGTGCCAGTTGAATTGCGGGAGGTATTTAAAGGGTTTAGTCTATACCAAAGTACTCAGTAAGAAAATACAACGAGTCTTTATATCCCAAGGTGCCCTACCATAATTGATTCGATTCTCAATCTAAAACAATTGATGGTCATGACATCCAAAAAAAACAACACCAGAAACAAAGAAAAACAACAACAAAGATTCATGTATACTTATTTCTTTTCTCTAGCAGGAGATCAGTTTTCTCGTTCAATGTTTTTTACTGAGCTCTATAGCTGGCAAAATCTTGGAAGGAATAATTATGTTAATAGCTATGTGTGTACTTTAAAGATACGCCATTCCCTGGTCCCTGCTCATGCTCAGGACAATGTAACACCATTCCCTGGTCCCTGCTCATGCTCAGGACAATGTTACGCCATTCTCTGGTCCCTGCTCATGCTCAGGACAATGTTACACCATTCCCTGGTCCCTGCTCATGCTCAGGACAATGTTTTCATCTGCCGAACAATTACACAGCGTATCATTCTTTTATTTCATCTGTAACAACATTGAGGGGAATGAGTCGCATGGCTCAAGTACTGGGTTGAGCAAGGGTTGACGACCGCTGAGCTATCAAACGGAAACTCGGGGTGTGCGCCAAAAGCCAACGTTCTGCCGTGCTCACTGTGAACCACCACAAGGGAGAAATGTGCCTGGCATGTGTTTCTGGAGCTGGTAAACAAAAGAATTGGGGGTGGGGGGTGGGGGAGGCTTGGAATGAGAATTGTTCTTTTAAGCCAAAAAAAAAGGATTTTATCCTGATCTACGTCGAAAGAAACGTCACAGCGTGAGCAGATCTACCCGAGTTCTTTGTTGCTGGTTTGTTTTTTTGTTTTTTTTTAAAATAATTTTACCACATGTTTACAACATGCGTACAGAATAATTTCCATTGATTTAACGTGTCAACACAATCACCCCTCAACCCAAACCCCCGCCCCCACCCCCTTCTCTGCCCGTCTCACTGTTCCAGGAGCTTTTTGTTTCGTGCCCAAGATGAGACGAGAGAAGTACATCACGATGTTCGACCCATTCCAGCTGAAATACGGCAGACGGGTCGGGGCCATTCTGTTCATCCCTCAGATGCTGGGGGACATCTTCTGGGCGGCCGCTGTGCTCTCCGCTCTGGGTAAGGGTCAGTCCATCTCACCTGTGTAAAGTTTGTATATATATATTTGTTGTTGTTGCTCTTCTTCTTGTTGTTTGCTAGCTCATCGTAACACCGACCACAAAGAAGCGTTTTACTGTGGCGCGCTACAAATACACTTGTCAGTGAAGCCATCCAGTTTTTCTTTCAGGCATCCCTCGCGTGGCTCAAACCCCCCAATTCCCGCCCCACTCCCATTCGTATAGGGCCGCTTATGTGAAGGTGCCTCAGGGGCGGCTCTTTGGCCCTTTGTCTTGCGAAATCATGTGTATTCTTTTTCTGTATCCTTTAGGACCCACAATCAACGCTCTGATCGTTTTAGCTTCTATGAGGTTCTTGATTACGTGTGAACTGTTTCATGCAGTGCAGATGGGCTCAAAGGATTAGACGTTGGAGAAAATTATCCAAGCCGTTCCTCCCCCCCCCCTGTTCGTTTTCATTGTCATATTGTAAGACACGTATTTGATGGTGGTCAAGTGACATTGCTTTCTGAGCATCCTTTAATGACCAGTCCAGTCGAGCACCAACCACAACCCCCACCACCAAGCTGTAAATTCCCCCCCCCCACATTCTTCTCCTGCCTTTAGTGAACCCTGTGAACTTGATGCCTATTGTGTCATTCGTGGATCTTGTGCACTCAGCGCATATTGTGCTTTCAATGCATATTGTGCACTCAATGCATCTCTGCACTCAATGCATCGTGTGCGTTCAGTACATCTTGTGCACTCAGTGCATATTGTGCGTTCAATGCATATTATGCGTTCAATGCATCTTGTGCACTCTGTGCATATTGAGTGTTCAATACATCTTGTGCACTCAATGCATCTTGTGTTCTTAGTGAATCTTGCGCACTCAACCATCGTGTGCACTCAGTGCACCCTTGTACTTATTCACCCTCGTGTCCCAAATATCTCCAGTGATTTGAACGCCTCTGAGTTCTGAAAGACCGCCTCCCACTTACGGCATCACTGGCCTGGCATCCGATCATTCCATTGTTTCGTCGGGCAACACTCATTACCTATCACTTCAAAGAACGCCATTAGGCTTGTAGCAGCCGACTTTCATGAACCCAGCTCTATGACAGGCTGACTCTACACCCAGATGTCTGGGATGGATTGCCTTCATTTCCAGATGTGTTTACTTGTCAGGCCACGACAGCATTTTGCGCACTTTGCTGCGAATTAACCGCCGCAACTTATACCGTCGCTGATAGTTTTGGGAATGGGTTGATAGCAAGATGACAAAAGCGATTTACAGATCTTTCCCCCGCTTAGATCCCCCCCCCCAAAAAAAAACCCCATCTCTTCACATAGGTGATTTTTTTTTAAAGACGGCAGCACTTGATACATAGAGAATTCCTGTCACGGTTTTGTGTAGTGTTGTAAGAGATCCCTCTCTTGCGTAAAGAGTTGATCTAGAAATGGGGTCACATATAATAAGTATAATAATAATAGTTTGATAATTTATATAGTGCTGTAACCCCAGCAAATTGCTTGGCTCACAGCCCTTCACATAAAAATAGTTGAACACATATCAATCCATTCAATATAAAAACATACATATGAAATCCCATGCACGTCTTGTATTTAACGTGCGTGAATCATATGTTTGTGATGAAGTTCATTCCATTTTCCCCTTTAGATTCATTAACAATGTATACATTTACAGTAACATTTACATGAACTGTGAGAAAATACAACCATTGAATAAAGAATATATATAGTATAAACCCTTTTCAAAAAACCTTTTTTCGAGGCCGACGTATATACTTCATTTTATATATAACTTTAAAAAAATTAAATGCTGTTTTTTAAAATTCATATCTAAAAAAATTTTACGAACTTGGAGACTCTCCCCCCCCCCTCCCCCAACCATCACGATTAATCAGATAGCTAAAGGGTGATAATTAGAAGTGAGCTGTTACATTCGGCAAGCCATGTGTTTCTGACTAATACAAACGAACCTCTCCAATCAGTAAATCTAAGTATACCATTCTTTTCAGACGTATAAATCGATTTGATACTTTGTTATTTTAAATGAGTTTTGGGTTCTTGGAAAGCACAATTAAAAAAAACAGTATTAATTTGATCTTTGGGGGTTTTCTTTAGTAGTGTATTTTACATTCTCAATGTATCCTACAATCTATATTACTAGTTTGTGCTGCGGCGCCGTGGCGCCTAGGGCGCCCCGCTTTTCTTAAGGGCGCCTACGGCGCCCACCTTTTTCAAAAGCCCAACTAACTTGTCCTTGTATGATAAATACGTAATATTAAACTTTCTTAAATGGACACAAAGTATTTTATAATAGTTTTTTTTAATATATTTTTTATGTCAAAAGCCCAAGTAACTTATCCTTGTATGATAAATACGAAATAGTCCTGAAATGTACACAAAGTATGTATATAATATAGGTTGTGCTGCGGCGCCCACTTTTATTTAGGGCGCCTACGGCGCCCACTTTTTTCAAAAGCCCAACAAAATTGTCCTTGTATGATAGATACGTAATATTAAACTACCTTAAATGTACACAAAGTAAATTTAAATAGATGTTGTAGGGCGCCTACGGGCCCACTTTTTTTTGGTCAAAAGCCCAAGTAACTTATCCTTGTATGATAAATACGAAATATTCCTGAAAATTAAACAAATTATTTATATAATAATTTTTACAGTGCTAATCACCACACGATTTTTAAACTAATTTTAGAAAGCAGCGCACCAAATTACTGCACCAAAAAATAACTATTTGAGTCAGTCAGCACTGCTTACAACACACAATTTAAAAAAAAGCAGAGTGATGTCCCTCAGCGTTAGGCTACATAATTGAGCGTAAATATATATATATATATTATTACAGAGCAGGGGTCCTCAAATATTTAAGCCGTAAGTCTGTCTCACTATCCTATAGACGTTCTTGTCTCATGGGGTGGACCCGGAGGCGAGTAGAGGAGAACGTGGTCCAACCCGGGTGGATCCTTGTTTGTGTGGTTCTTTCCGAACCATCGAAACTTTTCCTTGTAAGATGGAGTGAGTAAATTTTCGTATCGCTCCGGAAGGCACCAGACTAATGCTCGCTACGCCAAGATTTTAGAGAGAGATAGAGAGAGATAGAGAGAGAGAGAGATGGAGAGAGAGAGAGATAGAGAGAGAGAGAGAGAGAGAGAGAGAGAGAGAGATATATATAGAGAGAGAGATAGAGAGAGACCCTGCCAGAGTGGCACCACCATACAGCATCTGTTAATCACTATAAAAGTTCAAAGCGTGACCCATCTTTGAAATATGAACCCATTTCCTAGGATCTCAAAGTTTTATTTTAATCACACACTCACTATAGCTTAGGGGGCCGTCCATAAAGTACGTCATGCTATTTTTGACCATTTTTAACTCCTCCCCTCCCGCTGTCACAAACTGTCACAAATCTCGGAACCGTAAAGTACGTCACACTTTCGAACAAAAATTTTGTTTTTTTTATTAACAAAGTAATTAAAATTTAATATAAAAAACCGTGACGTCACACTTGGCCGGACCCCCCCCTCCCCCTGTCGCAAACTGTCACACTTTCTTACACCCCCTCCCCCCCCTCTGGAGCGTGACGTACTTTATGGACGGCCCCTTACTCTGTAGCTATTATATATTTAGCTTTACAGCTTTTCAAGCCTCTCTAAACCAGGGTAAAGTGCCCCAGGATTGGAAACTAGCTAACGTAACTCCACTCTTTAAGAAAGGGGATAAATCAGACCCTGGTAATTACAGGCCTGTATCACTTACTAGTATCACCTGTAAATTACTAGAACACATAATATATAGTAGAATAGTTAACCACCTTGACAAATATAATGCCCTATGCCCACATCAACACGGCTTTAGAAAAAACAGATCATGTGAAACACAATTAATAGGTTTAATAGATGAACTATCAAAAGGCTTAGACAAAAATGATCAAATAGATACAATATTACTAGACTTCTCAAAAGCATTTGACAAAGTTCACCACCTTAGTTTACTTAAAAAACTTAACTACTTTGGAATCTCAGGTTCCTTACATCACTGGATCCAAGACTTCCTTTTGGGCAGGGAGCAAACTGTAATAATTAATGGATCTAAATCTGCACCAATAAAGGTTAACTCAGGAGTTCCACAAGGAACTGTGCTAGGTCCCTTACTCTTTTTAATTTATATAAATGATTTACCCAACAACATCTCAACAGGTACAAAAGTTAGGTTATTTGCTGATGATTGTATAATCTATAGAACAATTAAATCAGAACAAGATAGCAAAATTTTACAAAAAGACTTAGATGAATTGATAAAATGGGAAACTAACTGGAGTATGTCTTTCCACCCAGAAAAGTGTCAACTGTTAAGAGTAACAAAGAAAAAGAAACAAATAAATTCAAAATATTACATTCATGGAAAAGAACTGACCCAAACTAAAGATGCAAAATACTTAGGAGTCTTAATAAATGAGAAACTATCATGGAATCCCCATGTCAATGAAGTTATTAAAAAATCAAACAAAACCTTAGGCTTTATAAAAAGGAACTTTAACAAATGTAATAGAGATATAAAACTAAAATGCTACCTCACTTTGGTGAGACCTGTACTAGAATATGCATCTTCTGTATGGGACCCATCCACCAAAGAAAACATTGATAAACTAGAACAAATTCAAAAAAGAGCTGCCAGATTCATTACTGGAGAATATTCGAAACTGACAAGAATAACACCATTAGTTAAATCATTAAACCTTGAAACACTAGAGGATAGAAGAACCAAGAGCAAAGTAGTAATCATACATAAAGCAATTAATTCTAATTTAGAAATACAACACAAAGATAACTTAATACAACCCTCAGATAGACATAAGGATAAAAACACCTTTCTTATTCCGTATGCAAGAACAAACACATACAAGTTTTCCTTCTTCCCGTCCGGAATTCGGGCGTGGAATGGGTTGCCTGAAGAATCCAGGAAAACCAACACTTTATCAACATTTAAATCTCTAATAAAAATGCAGGACTAAACACAAACCATAGATAAGCGTAGGACGCAATAATCTTCTGTATAGAAGGAGCGTCTGTAAACAGATAAGATAAGATAAGCACTACTGAAATAATCTAGGTTCTTAGTTATTTGTGTTTTCAATCTAGCATAGTGTTAGAGCATTACACGTGCCCAGTGTAAGTTATTTCATGTTTTACAGTTTAGCGTATTACCTGAAATTTGATTGGACTCTTTAATTGCTTTTCTCATAAATACTACTTAATTACTACGTATATAGCTATACAAGTTTAATTATTTGTAATTTTAGAATTTGATCAGAAATCAACCATATCATGTGATTTGTTAAAAATAGATTACGTTTTCTAAATTCCAACCCATCCACCGAAATCCTCAGGTGCTACCATCTCCATCATACTGGACTTGGACCCCACCATCTCCATCATCGTGTCTGCTGCTGTAGCCATCATCTACACCTTCTTCGGCGGCCTCTACTCTGTCGCTTACACTGATGTCATACAACTTTTCTTCATTGCTATAGGACTGGTAAACATTACTAGAAAAAACAATATGACGTTAAAAAAATACGCTATGAGGCCATTATTGGCTACAGTAAATGTGACAACGACATAAGTCAACAGGACAAGGATATTCGATAAAAGGGACAAAAGTATAGCTTAACAGGACAAAAGTATAAGTTCTCAGGGGAAAAAATATACTTTAACGTTAGAAACTTAAAACGTTAACAGATAAAGGTATAAATTCGCAAATCAAAGGTGCAAGTTAAAAGTATACGTTAAAAGTTTTACAATGGTAAAGCTTATGGGAAATTAACAAATGATTTGAGAGAAATTTTGAAGTCCCTTTGATGATTGTTACAACCATGAAGATAAAAATAATTCAAACTAGGAAGCTAAACTTAATGACGTAATTTTGTCAAGAAAACTCAAACTTTTTCCAGTTACCTCCCCCATCCCCAGCCAACTCCCAACTACCCCCATTTTGATGACGTAATTAAAACAACGAGACAGACTTAATCATTTAACTTTCGCTCTCATAAAAAAGAAATTGAACAAACTCTCATGTCTGGTCATACGTGTTGTTTGGTTGAGTGGTAATGATTGTTGCTTTGCTGAGCGGGGGAAATGTGGAGAATTTACCAACAGGGGGCCAATTTGTGTGACTTCTGTACCTAAAACACATCTTATTATGTGTCTTGCCTTCGCTGTTTCGGACATTCAAAGACGTTTTAACCGATTCCCAGGTCATTGCCTGTCCGTTCTCCATGACGCATTCGTCGGTGGACTTGTCCACGGTGGCCGGGACGTGGCTGGGGCACGTGAAGACTTCGGAAATTGGATCCTTCGTCGATGTCTACCTCCTGTGCATCATGGGTGGTATACCGTGGCAGGTGGGTGCAACATAGCACAATAGAGGGGAAAACTTCACTGCTTGGTTTAAGCTAACTTTGGTCAGTGAACAGCGATAGTTGACCTATCCAGAGATAGTCCTGTGATCTATATGGGTCGGACTTAGTGGGCAGTGTCCAGTGATAGTTACTCAGTATCAAGTGATAGTTACTCAGTGTCCAGCGATAGTTACTCAGTGTCCAGCGATAGTTACTCAGTGTCCAGCGATAGTTACTCAGTGTCCAGTGATAGATACTCAGTGACCAGTGATAGTTACTCTGCAGTGTCCAGTGATAGTTACTCAGTGGCCAGTGATAGTTACTCAGTGTCCAGCGATAGTTACTCAGTGTCCAGCGATAGTTACTCAGTGTCCAGTGATAGTTACTCAGTGTCCAGCGATAGTTACTCAGTGTTCAGTGATAGATACTCAGTGTCCAGTGATAGTTACTCTGCAGTGTCCAGTGATAGTTACTCAGTGGCCATTGATAGTTACTCAGTGTCCAGCGATAGTTACTCAGTGTCCAGCGATAGTTACTCAGTGTCCAGTGATAGATACTCAGTGTCCAGTGATAGTTACTCAGTGTCCAGCGATAGTTACTCAGTGTCCAGTGATAGATACTCAGTGTCCAGTGATAGTTACTCTGCAGTGTCCAGTGATAGTTACTCAGTGGCCAGTGATAGTTACTCAGTGTCCAGTGATAGTTACTCTGCAGTGTCCAGTGATAGTTACTCAGTGGCCAGTGATAGTTACTCTGCAGTGTCCAGTGATAGTTACTCAGTGACCAGTGATAGTTACGTGGAATATTTAATTTTTGGATGTAGTTTAAATAATAGCTTAAAAAAAATAATTCTTTCTTTATGATAAATGCTTAAATCCATGTCAAATTTGACGTCTAAAACTCAACCAAATTCATTGTTTCAGACACTGTTCCAGCGGTCCCTGGCCTGTCGGAGTGTAAGTGTGGCCAAGTGGTCAGCTTTTCTGGCCGGATTCTTTAGTTTATCACTGGCGATACCCCCTGTTCTTATGGGAATCGCTGGCTCGGCTGCGGGTACGTTGGGTGAAAAAATGTTCTTGGTTTATCCTTCGGACTTAACGTCTTTGGTTAATTAGCACAGAATCGCATTCTATATGATAGCTTCGTTGAAACTATTATATTTTGGTCATGTCAACAGCAATGACTTGTCAAAGGCTTGTGAGTTATTATTGGTATATGTTTGATTTCGTTTTTAATTATTTTAGCTGATTTTTTAAAAATTTGCTTGTTCATATTATTCTTTATCACTCTCTCTCTCTCTCTCTCTCTCTCTCTCTCTCTCTCTCTCTCTCTCTCTCTCTCTCTCTCTCTCTCTCTCTCTCTCTCTTAAAAAAAAAGTATGCTGTTAAACAATGTTGCTATTTTTCAACTACTTATTTTGTCAATGTTGATGTTTTGAACACAAGTATAACATTTCTGTTAAATATCAAAGTTATGTATTTATGTAAATGTTAAGACTAAAATATTCATCTGACGTACTCGTACACGGTTTACTACATATCACTATAACATGAAATAAAGTATAACATTGATAATTTTATTACAAATTAAAGAAATTATAACATTTTTTTTCCTTAATGCTCCGAAAAAAATACAACGCTATTTAAATATGTGTTAATTTTATTTTATCTGCACATTGCAGCTGTCATGTGCCCTTATGTTACCCTTAAAGAAATGCAAATATTTCCCACAATCCTTAAAATTCATTGTTGTTACTTTCTTGTTGAGTTCCATCCCTTTGCCTACAGTGTTACTTCCCTTTGTCCACAGATTGGAACGCCACAGATTACGATGGGCCCATCCCCATCCCGTCCGACATGAAAAGCTTCATACTGCCCTTGACCCTGAACTTCCTGACACCTCTTCCGGTGGCCATCATCGGGATCGGGGCGATCTCGGCGGCTGTGATGTCGTCTGCTGACTCTTGCATCCTCTCGTCCAGCTCGGTCTTTGCCAAGAACATCTACGCCGACATTATCCGTCCTCAGGTACAAAGTAGTAAAAAAGAAAATGCATGAAGCAATTAATTCTAACTTGGAAATACAACACAAAGATAATCTAAATAAAACCCTCAGATAGACATGGGGATAAAAATATTTTTTTCTTATTTGGTATGCAAGAACAAACATATATAAATTCTCGGTCTTCCTGTCGGGAATTAGGATGTGGTATGGGTTGTCTGAGGAAAACCTGGAAAACCAACACTATATTAACATTTAAAACTCTTATAAAAATGCAAGACTAGACATAAACCATGGATAAGTGTAGGACTCAATAATCCTCTGTATAAAATGAGGGGCTGTATAACAGATAAGATAACGGGGAGGGAGGGGGCCTTAAAAGTTAAAAGGAGATGGTGTGGGGGTGGGAAAGTTGGTTAGAAGGATGAGGATTTGAAGCATTTTAAATTTATTATAGCTTATTGATGATGAATTAGCTCATCTCATACATTACATTAGCTCCTTCTGTAGAGAAGATGATTGCGTCCTACGTTTGTACATTACTCACGTCTAACCTTGTATTTTTTATTATTAGAGCTTTTAATGTTGATAGTGTGTTGGTTTTCCCGACTTGTTAGGGTCGGGTAACCTATTCCACGCTGGAATGCCAGTCTGGCAGAAAGAGTATTGGCAAGCATTTGGTCTTGCGAATGGAACAAGAAAAATATTGTATCACAATTTCTGTGTTGTTTTTTATTAGATTGTTGCGTTTTGTTTCCAAGTCAGAATTTACTGTCTTAGATTTTATAACTACTTTCCACTTTCTTCTTCTATCCTCTAGAGTTTCTTAGTTTAGTAATTTAACTAATGGGGTTACTCTTATCAGGTGTGATTTCTCAGTTATAAGTCTTCCCGCTCTTGTATTTTTAATGTGTTCTATTTTCTCTGTTTTCTTCGGTAGATGGGTCCAAGTCGTGTAAGGTGGCATTTGAGTTTAGTATTACATTCGTTTCTTTTTTATAAAACCTCAAGTTTGGTTGGATTTTTTAAAGAAAATTTCCATTCACATGTCGCTTCTGTGACAATAGTTCAATTATAATTACTTTAAAGACTTTGAAACTTTTGTTCGGATCAGCTGTTTTCCATGAATAAAGTATTTTGAATTTAGTTTATTTTTCTTTGATACTCAGTTGATAATTTTCCGGGCCTGTTACAATTTTTTGTTAAAAAAAACAACATGTCGCACTGAAATTGTCTCAAAGAGCTCGAATTTAAAAGTTTAAAAAAGAGCCGTAAAGTTGTTTAAATCTATAAAAAAATCTACGATATATTTGCTTGAAATCTGGCGTAGAGCAATAATAACGAATGTAGATTTTTATAAGCCAACGTCCTGGAAAAAATTCAGAAACTCACCAGTCATGTTATGGTCGTGCCGAGACGAAGCATAGAGGAAAACGCGTGATGGGTTAAACAGCTAAATGTCACTATGTCTTTTAAGATAAGGTGGGGCCAGAGAGCCTGGTGCGTTAGAGCATGTCAATTACAGACATGAGGGTTAGGTATAACTTCTTATATTTATTTTAAACACATTTCTACCGCCCCTAAAATCTGTAAAAAATATTTTAAAGGGAAAAAATCGTTAGGTCCTTTAGTTAGAAATTAAAAAGGCGAAAAGTAGTCTTTATCTTGCGTCCAAACGTTGTTGTTTTTTTCTCAAAGAAGGCAAATTGCTTTCTTTGGTTTTTAACAGCCTTAACATTTCAAAACTCGCTCCACATATCGCCCGTTATCTCCAGGTGTATTTTTGTATCTCCCACAGGCCAGTGAGAAGGAGCTGATTTGGGTCCTCCGTATCAGCATCGTCGTCGTCGGCGCCCTGGGCACGACCATCGCCATCTTCTCCACCACCATCTACGGCCTGTACGTGCTGTGCTCGGACCTCATGTACGTGGTCCTCTTCCCTCAGCTCACCCTCGTCCTGTGGATGCCCGGCTCCAACAGCTACGGCTGCCTGGTCGGCTTCGTGGTCTCCATGACCCTGCGGCTGATGTGCGGCGAGCCCGTGCTCAACCTCCCGGCGGCGCTCAAGTTCCCGTACTTCGACGAGGAGAAACAGCTCCAGTTGTTTCCCTTCAGGACTTTCTGCATGCTCCTGGGCATGCTCTGCATCGTCGTGTTCTCCCTGGCGACGAACTACCTCTTCGTCTCCGGGCGTGTGCCGCACAAGTACGACGTTCTGGGCTGCTACAAACAGCGGACGAACAAACGCAGGGAGCAGCGCAGGTCTCGGCCGGCGACGCAGCTCCACGACAGTGAGAAGGAGAAAAATCAACTGAAACATCTCGCGGCCGAGAGTGAGCGCGAGAACGGGATTTAAGCATTTTGGGAAGAAATATGATTTTATACTACATTCATTTTCATGTGTATTGTCTGCTCACTGTTGAAATTTTCATAAAGAACAAGAAACTCATTCATTTGTCCAAAGTGTTCGTATGCATGGCTGATTATCTGCGTTTATATAAATGATAGACGAATTAATTAGGTTTTAAAAAACTACAATACGTCTGAAACAAAAGTGACAGCGAAATGTTTCCTCTAGCGCTGGTGTAAAGGGTTTCCTATTATCACTGATGTGAAAGGTTTCATCTAGCACTGGTGTAACAGGTTTTCTACCAAAGAACAACATTTTATCAACGTACACACAGATTTCAGAGTCAAGAAGTTCATCTGTTTGACAAAATGGTTACCACTGACAAGCTAAATGTCCTTTATTAGTCCTATTTGACAAGCCATTCAAAGCTAAATTGTAAAGACAACAATTACCATAATGTTACCCTTAACGCTAGACTAGAATAATCCCTACAATTTGACAACAAAAAAGAACTAAACCCATAGGATAGCACAAAACTACCACTTATACGACACAAAAAATGCCCCTGTACTACAAGACAACACAAAGTACCATTGTTGACATAGATATAAAACTCCAAACACGACATAATTGCAACATTCAACGCATAGCACATTATAGCACCTATTCCACAAAGTAGCACATTTTATTTTAAACATCCCATATTCCAAAAATACTATTGCCCCCACATGCATTAACGTATTTAAACTTCCGACGCAGAGTTTATACTACATATAATAGATAAACGACATTGTCAATAAAATTATAACAAATTTAAAATAAATTATTCATATTTTTTAAAAGCCGTAAAAAACAAAGTTTTTACTTTAATTCCTTTATATACGAGACATAACTAAAAGTATAGTATATCTACTTACATTTCTGCTAAACGACCATGTGCAAATGAGCATGAGAAATGACCGTCACAGGCAAAGCGTGGTGTGATGAAAACAAAAAAAAGGGGGTGGGAATGTGACCACAAAGCTTCTTGCGTTCTCTTGCCGTTTAGTCGCAATTTTCCTATAGGGGCCGTCCATAAATGACGTCACGCACCTAGAGGGGGAGGGGGTCACACTTTTGTGACGATGCGAGACGAGGGGGAGGGAGGGGGGTTGAAGAAATGTGACGTCACATCAAAAGGGTAACTTTAAATAAAACTTCCCCTGAAATATTTGGTCGCTTACAATTTATTTAATGCCTTTTTTTAAAAATCAGTGCTTCTCAATGTGCCGGACAGTAGGCCATCAGACGCTGGTTGGCGTAAGCTATCAAGACACGAAAATTAAATCTAATTATAATCCTTAAGTTTGAGAATCCACATATGAAATTGCTACACTGCGTCGTTTGATGTTGACATCAAAGCATTTATGATGTAACCGCAGCTCCGTTTGGTTCTCTCTCGAACCTTTTTGCCCGTTTCTCCAAAATATACACAAGTTTATGTGTGCGTTACCCCCCCCCCACCCCCAACCCCCAGACTCTGGGTCCTGCTCAGATGACTCGGGGATTTGGGGGAGCGTCGTTACCGAAAATGCTACTGGTGAGTTTTACAAGCATGACAAGTGTCTAAAAATGATCTGAATAGGATTATGTGTAGTAATTTTAAGTAAAAACGACACGGAATATCCTTTTTCTTTAAAAGGGGAGGGGGGAGGGAATCTATTTGATAGAATTAAAATCGTTTTAAGTTTGATATAATTGTTCAATTGGTTTTTGGTCAAACGCCCCTGGCCATTCTAGTTTTCTAGATCAGTGCCCCTCAAAGTGGTGGTCCGCGGACCGGTGCCGGTCCGTGGGCCATCCGCTGCCGGTCCGCAGATGTTCTCAAAACAAAGGACAGTGCAGGGAAAATAGTGCACTGGTCCCTGGTGCAATGGAAAAATTCCTGCCGGTCCGCCAGCACTGTTCTAGATATAATGGTAAATGAGCCCATTTAAAATTAGTCAAGTGTTCATTAACTTTATTGAATGCATCAAATTCTTGACATCGTAATTCAAGAGGAGCACAAAACAACTTTTCTTCTTAGCTCAGTTTTTAAGGCATTAATGTTAAATATCACAGAAATTATACGTGATACAGACAAGTCATGTGGATTAAGATTATTGTCACTCGTGTCAATATAAATGAAAGTAGGGTAGATTTAGGTGTCTTCGTATAGTACGTAGGTAAGAAATCTACATATTTGTCAAATTTTTTTTAAAATGCATTTTCTGGAAGGAACCGGTTCAATAATGAACATATGTTCCAGGCGTACACGTACACATGGCGTATTTTAATATATCTAGTGGATTGTAGTGGATGTTATATGTCCCAAATGAGTCTGCATTACCCCCAAGAATGTCCTGTTTACCCCAGGATAGGTTATTTACCTCTGTTCACCGACCTATTTCTCAAGGGATGCCCGTCACTCAATTGAGGGATTTAAAAAAAATACATTTTAAAAATGTTATTTATAATTAATTTTTTTTCTTAACAAAGACGTTAACCGTGATGATTAATAGTCAATGTTTAATTTGTATGCATTAAAATAAAATATAATCTAAGGATGTTAACACAGCTCGTTTTCTGAAGGCCAGTTAAACGTTTTTAAAAAATGCTTCACGTGGGTTACGATGTTACAATGTAGATCTTCACTAAAAAATAATAAATACTTAAATGACAATAAAAAGTGATTTGAAACATGCTTATTTTCAAATAGAAAATAAGGTGGGTTTTTTTTTGTTTTTTTTTGGAGGGGGGGGGTCAAAGATTTGTGACGTATTTTTAGAAGGGGGGTCTAAGTTTTTGTGACGTCGCGTGACGAGGGGGGGGGGAAGGGGGTCAAAAATTGGCAAAAATCGCGTGACGTCATTTATGGACGGCCCCTTACAGAATAACATATGATTCGTAGTGTAGGGGCTATCACGTCCGCCTTGCACATGGAAAGTGTTGGGATCAAACCCCAGCAGGAACAAATATTTTTTTAAAATGTTTGTTTCTTTCCGTTCTTTTCCCCCTTTTTCCAACATGACTAAGGCTGTTAAACGATACTCGGCTTTGAAAGCGACAATCGGTTTATATTTCCCAAACCGATAATCGAATTTCATTCGGCCGGATTTATGAAGTGAAATCCGCCAGAGCCAAAGCCGGATTTGTAAAAGTTGACAGATTCCATATTCGCCGGAGCTATAATTAATATATATTTTATCGCAAACCCTGCAAGCCGGATTTGGCCGGATTTATGAAGCAAATTTCTGCCGGAGCCGGATTTGTAAATATGGCCGGATTACGAATTTGCCGGAGCCGTAGGCGAAATCTCGTACACCCTTAATTTCTGTGAAGTCAGCTATAAAACGATATTCGGTTTAAAATCGGAGTTACATAATCGATAACCGGTTTGCCAACAAAAAACACCATGACATTAACAACCCTGAACATGAACAACCTTCGCTAGGGTTGGCCAATCACAGTTTATGTTTAAGGGATGGCAGTAATACAGGGTGGGGGGCGGGTAACAAAAACCTCAGTGTGAATGTCTCCACGTTTACTCATTATTTTTTCATTACTTCTTGCTGCTGTTTGTGCCCGTACTCTCAACCAACCCCACCCACCGCGGGTCGTTCTTATGTCATTATAATACGCATCGCACGACAATCCAAATATTCAAAACTTAAGTTATGTCTCATATATTAAGGATTTAAAGTAAAAAAAACTACGACGGTCTGCCTGATAAATTTCAGCTCGATTTGATCACGGGAAAAGGGTTATAAAAACATGTTTTAATATAATGCGCAACGCGTGACAGACTAGCATAAACATTTACAGATCATGAACATATTTAAAAATAAAATATTTAAAAGATCTTTTTTTTTAAATGACACGCTTTTATTTACATATAGAAAGTGCACTAAAAAGGGGCCGTCCATAAATGACGTCACGCGATTTTTGCCGATTTTGACCCCCTCCCCCACTCGTCACGCGTCGTCACAAAAACTTAGACCCCCCCCCCTCTAAGTCACAAATCTTTGACCCCCCCCCCAAAAAAAAACCCCGACTTATTTTCTATTTGAAAATAAGTATGTTTCAAATCACTTTTATTGTCATTTAAGTATTAATTATTTATTTAGTGAAGTTCTACATTGTAATATCGTAACCCGCGTGAAGCATTTTTTAAAAACGTTTAACCGGTTTTCAGAAAACAACTGTGTTAACATCCTTAGATTATATTTTATTTTAATGTATACAAATTAAACATTGACTATTAATCATCACGGTTAACGTCTTTGTTTAGAAAAAAAAATTATTTAAAAATAATATTTTTAAAAATTTATTTTTTAAAAATCCCTCAACACTGACGGGCATCCCTTAAGAAAGTTGTCGGCGAACAGAGGTAAATAACCTCATCTGGTGTCAAAAAGGGAATTCTTGGGGGTAATGCAGACTCATTTGGGACGTATAACATCCACTACAAGCCATGAGATATATTAAACTACGTCATGTTTACGTGTACCGTGTACGCTTGGAACATATGCCCATTATTGGACCGGTTCCTTCCAGAAAATGCATTTTTTTAAAAATTTGACAACTATGTAGAGTTCTTGCCTACTATTTAATTCGTTAAACTTCATTGTCAATATCTTAAATGTGATTATTAAGAGATTATTAATTACAAATTTATGTAATAAATAAAAAGTTTCCCCAACTGAAAATTGAACCCCGCACCTCCAGGTCAGCTCTATTACACTATCGCTAACAATTCGGACCACCAATTTCTGACAAATTCTGACATCAACATTGAAATTGCATGTATCCATCTAAGGGACGCGTTGGTCGAGTGGCAGCGCACTGGACTGTCTTACCGATGGTCACGGGTTCGAATTCGTGTGAAGGCAAGGGTTTGTTCCCGGGGCCTAGGGCGTCCCTGAGTCACCCCGCTCCGAATGGGTACCTAACTACATAGTGTTAGGCGGCTGGGTAATGCGTGGAACCCACAAAGCCGTGGCCTGTGAATGCTGCATCACTTGCCAACAGATCATCTGTCATGGTCTGTGGACGCAACTATCTTCTGCATGGAAGGAGCGTCTGTATAGATACGATAAGATAGGGCGAATTGTGGCGTGGTTCATTGGATGAGCGATAATATAGACTTAAACTAAAAACTAAAAATGCATTCATTTCAATACAGTACATTCCATCGATCTGAAATTTTGATACAATGCATTGTCATCCACGATCTATCTGTGGTAAAATTTTGAGATCTTTAGGACCACCAGAAGTGGCGTAAATTCACGTTACAAGATTTGACGGATACAACATACGACATAAAAACATTGTCGGTGTCTGCATGACAGACCCATAGTAAAGCCACGTGCAGACACAGGTCATGAACGCACACAGTGTTCGCATGTTCACCTAACGCCGATTGGCTGGAGAGGACATGACCCCATTTTTTCATTGGTTCTTGCATCCCCGCCCTCGCCTTGAAAATTACTATGGCGAGAGGAGTTGTGTGAGAAATAGAAATATAGAGATAAACTTTAAAAATGCATTAATTTAATTATGGTACATCCGATCGATCTGAAATTTTAATACTGCATTGTAATCCAAGATCTATCTTTGGTAAAATTTTGAGATCTCTAGGACCATCAGAAGGGATTCGACGGATACAAGCAGTGTGACTTAAATAAAAGCGTGTAAAAAGCATGGTCAATATAATACGCACGAACCACGCGACAGGAAAATATTAATAACTAAAACAACCCCTTAAAAAGAAAGTTTTTGACTATAAATCCCTTATATATGAGACATAACTAAAAGTATTGATTATGTTCAAACGCGACAAACATTTACAGACTGAAACCGAAATTATCTCCCATGGCTTTAAAACTGTGGGAAGAGGGGAGGGGTGTGGACATGGACTGTTGGCATCATCGCGTTAACTCAACTCCTGGTGTAAACCACCTGGTTAAAACACGATATGTGTTCACCGCTGGCTGGCGTGAAGTCAAGTGACCCGTAAAATGTAAAGAATGGAGTTCGCTACATATAGTTTATATAGAGAAACTAAAAATGCATTAATTTAATAACTGTACTTTCGATCGATCTGAAATTTTGATACGATGCATTGTTAGTTGACACAAGCCTATGTGCCAAATTTCAACTTGATGGCATCACGAAAAGTGGGTCATTTTACAGCCTAAAACTGAGCGAATTCACCTGGTTAAAACACGAGATGTGGTCACCGATGGGTGGCGTGAAGTCAAGTGACCCGTAAAATGTAAACAATAGCGACTGCTACATATAGTTTTATATAGATAAACTAAAAATGCATTAATTTAATTACGGTACGGTCGATCGATCTGAAATTTTGATACGATGCATTGTTCGGTGACACAAGTCTGTGTGCCAAATTTCAGCTCGATGGCATTACGGGAAGTGGGTCACTTTTTACTGTTGTTTTTCCGCCCGCCCACCTGCCCGACGACGAACGACATTGAGAGACAGAGAGACAGAGAGACAGAGAGAGGCGGCCGTGAAGTTAATATAAGGGATTTAAAAAGGTTGTTTAATATAATGCAAAATACACACACAAATTGTGCAATGAAAACAATAAATTTAAGCTTTATTTTAAACTAAAACGACAATATGACAATTTTTACCCCCCCTCCCCCTGTCACTAACTGTCACAAATCTCGGACCCTCCCCCCCCCCTCTAAAGTACGTCACACTTTCGAACACACATTTTGTTTTTTATTTACAAAATAATTAAAATTTAATATAAAACACCGTGACGTTACATTTGGCCGGACCCCCCCCCCTGTCACAAATTGTCACACTTTCTTACACCCCCCTCTGGAGCGTGACGTACTTTATGGACAGCCCCTAATGCCTTCATCAGTACAATAACATAAAATAGGTACTTACATAAGCAATATTTTAATTCTTAAAACATATTATGTCATAAAATAATTTAAAATATCTATTAAAATAAAAAGAAAGGAAAAACAAAAGCAAACAATTTCATATGGAGCCAACGTACCAAAACGTTTTATAAGTCTATTTTCCATGTGGATCCTATCATGGGTATTGCTTGCATATAAAATACTAGTAACTGCAGTATCCGAAATAATATAATACGCATCGCGACTGTCTAGCACGTATGTAAATAATAATACATGTAGTATTAAATGCTGGAAATACTAAATGGGAATGCAAGTAGAAAGAAAAACTTTTAATAGTCAGGGATTTTCCCCTCAATGGAAAAGAATTTGTGAATGAAACTGTCAAAAACCATATCCTTCCTCATGCACACACATCTCTTGGAGTGTTTTTGAAGCGACATTTATCAAAGTGGGGTGCTACCGTCTCGTAACCTTTAAAAGGCATCACGTCGTTTAAACGTGACGCTTTTGTTGGGAAATGTCAACTGTCAAATCACGTGGTAATCTTCAGTGCAGATAAGCGGCGGGAGTTGAGAGATGTCTTGTCTTGTTGTTTGTTTCGCCAAGAAATGATGGCTTACTTTTCACTCCACTGAGAGCTATGTGGCTTACCGCTTTGAAGACTTAATTTTCAATGGTGTAAATAAGAAAAAGAGGTTTCAATACGTGGGTTAAATTGTATTACTTGAAAAAACGTAAGTATCAGCACTTTTTAAGAAGCTTTTAAGAAGAGTAAATGGGTCCTAAAAACACGTTGTTATTGTTGTTGTTTTGAATTTTTGGTTCTTGTTTTTAGTCGTTTTTCTTTTAGAGTGTTGCATGTAATTCTAGACAGTGCTTCTCAAACTTTTTAGTACGGCAGGAATTTTTTTCCATTGCACCAGGGACCGGTGCACTATTTTCCCTGCACTGACTTTTTTTTTGGTCCTGTTTTGATAACTTCTGCGGACCGGTATCGGATGGCCCACGGACCGGCACCGGTCCGCGGACCACCACTTTGAGAAGCAATGATCTAGGAGACAATCCAGTCAAAGACTGACGTTTTATATGACACATTAACCTATGAAGGAAATAGCTAAAGTTTTCGTCAGAAACACTCATAGCTGCATATCTAGAGGCGTTATGGTTATGTTTGTGCCAATTTTCCGTTATGAAAAACTAAGCCCGAATATAGAGAGAATGCTATACAACTAGACAATAAGCCCGAATACAGAGAGAATGCTATACAACTAGACCATAAGCCCGAATACAGAGAGAATGATATACAACTAGACAATAAGCCCGAATATAGAGAGAATGCTATACAACTAGACAATAAGCCCGAATCTAAAGAGGGTGCTATACAACTAGACAATAAGCCCGAATCTAAAGAGGATGTTATACAACTAGACAATAAGCCCGAATCTAAAGAGGATGTTATACAACTAGACAATAAGCCCGAATCTAAAGAGGATGTTATACAACTAGACAATAAACCCGAATCTAAAGAGGATGTTATACAACTAGACAATAAGCCCGAATCTAAAGAGGATGTTATACAACTAGACAATAAGCCCGAATCTAAAGAGGATGTTATACAACTAGACAATAAGCCCGAATCTAAAGAGGATGTTATACAACTAGACAATAAGCCCGAATCTAAAGAGGATGTTATACAACTAGACAATAAGCCCGAATCTAAAGAGGATGTTATACAACTAGACAATAAGCCCGAATCTAAAGAGGATGTTATACAACTAGACAATAAGCCCGAATCTAAAGAGGATGTTATACAACTAGACAATACGCCCGAATCTAAAGAGGGTGCTATGCAACTAGACAATAAGCCTGAATCTAAAGAGGGTGCTATACAACTAGACAATAAGCCCGAATATAGAGAGGACGTTATACAACTAGACAATAAGCCCGAATCTAAAGAGCATACTTAACAATGTGTTGCTTTGTTGTTATTGTTGTTTTAAAGTAAAATGAAAACAGTCTCCCTGCTTGCATTATGTTTTGCCTTTCTGCGCCATTCTAAAATATCTGAAAGGCGAAATGGCCGATTAGAGTGGTGTTTTTCTGTTGTTGTTTTTAAATTTATTCCTTTCACTTATATTTGCGTCCTCCAAAATAGTCAGTGCCGGAAACGAGTTCTCGGGGCTAAAAATAAACCCAACAAACATTCCCTTCCATAGCAAGACGCGAGCATCTATTCCGGCAGACGACTTGTAGGCTATGAATATAATCTTTTGGCATCAAATAGTCTTCATACTTCATAGTATTAACCATATATACTTATATTACAATGTTAAGTATGAAAACGTTTCATTCAAGTGTGTATATACCTCTAAGCATACGTTATTTCTAAGCTTAGAATTCTGATGTTTGTTCTTTTTTTTATTAAATAATTTAAAACTTATAAGTTCAAGCACTTTGATTTAATATGACTAAAAACGTTGGGCAGGTGCTTATGAGGTTTTACATATGCAGTTCACTCATTCTCTCACTTATAGATCTCTCTTTTGTCTTCTATTATAAATCTTTAATTTTTATACCAAACACTCGCCCAACGTTTTTAGTCATATTAAATCTTAGTACTTGAACTTATAAGTTTTAAATTATTTTCCTCTTTTTAGTCCACTTAGAAAAACGTGTGTTTTTTTTTAAATCTTTTTTTAAAACTATATTTATATTTTTTTCTTTCCTCACTTTGTTTAGCTAAATGTTTCGCTGTGGAAGTTTCACATGTTCACTGATTAAAAGGTCTGATCAGAGGCGTCACTATGGGGGGGTGCGGGTGTGCGAACCGCACCGGGTGACACCATCATAAGGGGTGAAACCGAAGGGTAAAATTATGTATGTTCCCGTTATTTGGCGCTGGCAGACTCGAAGTAAGTCTATGGGGTAAGTCTTGAGGGGGTGACTCCATGAGCTACCGGGCTGGGTGGCGCTGACCCTAGTAACGCCTCTGGGTCTGAAACTGATAGCAGTATTGTCCAAGTCTAGTCTAATTAATCAACGTTTTAAAATATCAGAGTTGTCTGTTAGTTGTTCATTATCTCTCCTTGTTCATTATCTCTCCGTCATTTATCAGCCACTCCACTTGGTCACATTTATTTTTTATTAATTATACTTTTTTTATATGAGTAAGGAGCATGTTCTTACCTGATCAAATTTAATAATTTAATTTAATTTGTAATATGCTTTTGAATAGGTGACGAATGGATTCGAAATTAGAAATACACAATGCAAGACTCATTACGTATTCAGACAAGTCAGACTTCCTGGTTGCCACTGATATTATGGGAAAGTGTTAATTAACTGAATGTCAAACTTCAGGGCAATAACTTGTTCGCACGTGAAATTATGTGCATGTTAAATCATTTCAGGCAAAGCTCTCCCTGTCCTCCAATCTAGCAGGTGAAAACAGGTTTTGCCATCTTCCTTTAGCTGAAACAGAAAAGCATTTCTGGTGAAATGGCTGACAAGTACAAGGCTCGGTAACATGCCTTGGTTGTGGAATTTGAAAGGAGGTTCCAAGACTTCAAGAACCTGGAACCACTCTTCAGTATCATCAGTTCGCCATTCAATGCAGAAGCTGATTCAGCTCCAGAGGATATATAATTAGAGCTACTTGACCTGCAAGCAGATTATGACAGTAGAAGAATTTTAAGTCAGTTCTTCAGCTGGAGTTTTATGGATGTTTGCCAGCAGCAGCATTTCCATACTTAAAAAACTTTGCTGCAAAAATTTTTGTCACTATTTGGGTCCACATAAATGTATGAGCAAGATTTTTCTTGTATGAAAATAAACAAGTCTAAGAACACATCGATATTGACTGACTGCAATTTGAATGCAGTGATGCGCAGAGGCGTAACTGGGTTTTTGACGCCCTTGGCTAATTTATTTTTGGCGCCCTTTATTTAAATAAAACTAAAAAATTGGAGAATTAGCTGAACACTTTTGAACTGGGGTAGGTCGGCGCCCTTGGCAACTGCGCCAATGCCAAGCCATTGTTACGCCACTGGTCATGCGAATCACAAATAGTAAAATGGGTCCACAGTTCAAGAACATCATCAAAAGTTGTGAACAGCAACATACTTTTCATTAATTATAATTGTACTCTGAAGTCCACTTGTATGGAAATTAGGTTCCTACTTCTTCATAGTCATTATAACAGGTAACAATAAACTTGTTGAAATAATTTTGAATAGTAAAATCGTATTAATAAATTAGAAACTGTTTCAAATAGTATTTTAAAATGTAATGTAGGCCTATACATGTGTAATATAATGTGAATATGAAATAAAATGACAACCTTTATAATCATTAATTCATATTTTTATACGTTGTAAATTGTAATTGAAGTAGATAAAATATATACGCGTATGAGGCCCGCCTAAAACAATCACGTTTTGAATGCGGCCCTCCGTAGAAAAAGTTAGCCCTACTCTATTAATTCCTCCACCATCATAAAAAAAAACTTCATTGCTTCTAATTCTATTAGTTCCTACTTCCTTAATCCCTGCTCCATTAATCCCTACTCTATTAATCCTAGCTATTCCTAACTCTAAAAATCAATATTACGGTACATGCACTATGATCACACCTCCATTAATTTGTACTCCATTAATCCAAACTCCATTAGTTACACCTCCATTAATTTGTACTCCATTAATCCAAACTCCATTAGTTACGCCTCCAAAAAAAAACACTCCATCAATTCCTACTCCATTAATCCCTACTCCCTTAATCATAACTCCGATAATCACTACACCATTAATCACAACTCCATTAATGACCACTCAATCATTACATTCTCCGTTAATCCTTACTCTATTAATCACAAATCCATTCCTTAATTTTTAAAATCCAATAATACCTACTTCATTAATCACAACTTCCTTAAGCACACCCCCATTAAATTAATTCATACACCATCACTAATTTTACAAATCACACTTTCCTTTAAGACCATGTCATCAATCCTTACTTATTACTTTATTAATCTCAACTTCATTAACAAGTACACATACGATTGGTTTCTATTTTTTTCCATTTTTTTTTCAAATTTATTTTTTATTTTGTCTATCATTACTTCACTACACGCACCTAAAAGAAATTCAGGTCAAGTAACGAACACAATAATATTGCACGGTAAACAACGTCATTGGTATGCAAGTCCACCAGACTACCAGCATGTTAGATCGCAAGTGTAATACTGTCAAGTATCGTGACTATAAAAAAACCACAGAACAATACAACGTAAAACGTAATTTCACCATCATCTCCTGAAACACAATAAATTAACGGTGAAATCTGCATAGCCTGCCAGGGACACAACCCACCTGACGTTTGAAAAGTAAGCTCATGTCCTACATTAGTGCACATTGCATTCAAATGTCTCTGCGTTGATGTGGTGCATCAACAAGTTGCAGTTAGAAGGGGGAAATCTTAATGTAACTGAAACAGGATTCGATGTTCACATGGTAACGTGTTCAACAAATTTCTTGCAGCAGTAAATCAGTTATCTGCCCTGTTTTTATTATTATTATTTTTTGTTATTATTTTATTTTTCAAAATTATTATTATGGTTATTATTATTATTTCTATTATTTTTTTTATCCTTATTATTATTATTATTAATATTAGTAGTAGTAGAAGTGGTAATATTATTTTACATTTTATTATTATCATCATAATTATTATGATTGTTCTTTTTATAATTATAGTTATTAATATTGTCGTTTTACTTTTTATATAATTATTATCGTTATTACTAGTAGTGTTACTAATAATAAAATTATACATTTTATAATCGCTATGATTATTATTATTAATAAATAATAATTATTACTTGGCACATATCTATTCTGCGCGTACAAGGCTAAACTTGTCTAGCTCATAGTTGGTCCAACCATGTCGGCCAACATTCCTGGCATCATAGCCGTCGTAGTGTTCTACCTGGCCATCCTCGTCACGGGCATCTTGGTGGCCAGGCGGACGTCCAAGAGTAAGACGAACGAGGCTGTGTTGTTGGCAGACAGAAGCTTCGGCCTCTTCATCTCCATCTTCACATTGACAGGTTGGTCTAACCTTGACACGTTGATTTTTATCTGGACAGGTTGATTTTTTTTACCTCGGCAGGTTGTCTTTAGCTTGACAGGCTGGTCTTTGGACAGGTTGGTCTTTACCTTGATTGGTTGGGCTTTACCTTGACAGGTTGATCTTAACCTTGACAGGTTGATCTTAACCTTGACAGGTTTGGCTTTACCTTTAGGGTTGCCACATGTCCGGTTTTTAACCGGACTGTCCGGTATTATCGTTATTTGTCCAGTTAAAAAATTGAAGCAATACCGGACGTGCATGTATGTGTCCGGTATTTTCAATGTTCTTTAATTCAATACACTAGTAGGCTTTTTTAAGCAATCTTAAAATCTTCTGATTATAGAATCGACCGTTTGACCTAATTACGCATCGAAATTTGCAATTTGGATTGTAATAAAAAACACACCAATTGTCTTTTATTAAATAAATGAAGCACGTAAAAATTAAACGTTAATCCATTCTGGCATTACAAAACAATTTTAAACGCCTCAAAGACTGATGAACGTAATCGGATGTACGTTAAATATGTGAGAAGTGTGTGTGTTTTTTTAATATACCGTATACCTGCACAGAATTTAAGGAGGAAATTTCTAAGAACAAGAAATTATTGAAAGCAGCCGAGTCTTGTGATAAATATAAAGTCGATTAGCGTTTTATTATTTCAAAATGCTGATGATTATTGTGCAATGTAGTGACAGTATTGTACTTAGTCAAAGTCTTCAAAAAGACAATAATAGAAAGTTCGAACTTAAATAATAGTTGGGAGATGTTTAAAAACCCTTAACATGAAAAACAAATTATTTTTAGTGACATAATCTTGCTATTAGAGTCGCAGATTTGCAAAGCCTAATGGACCGATTTGCCAAGGCCGCCAGCGACTTCGGCCTAACCTTGAACTTGAACTATCCCTTAACCCGTTGTTGGGTCGTTGAGGCACCATCGTGAACTGCACACTAACACACGCCATTTGTCACGGTCCTGTGCTGCCCTTTGAGAGTCGCTGAATGACAGGCCGGTCCACTCTTTGATATTGTCCTCCCATCTCTTCTTTTGTCTGCCTCTTTTCCTTCCTCCCTGGACTGTGCCTTGTAATATAGTTTTTGCGAGACCTCCAGTTCTTGTCACGTGTCCGTACCATCGTAATTTCCTCTTCTTAATTGATGTGAGTAGGTCCTCGTAGGGGCCAATGACAGTACTTATTTTGTTGCGGACCACTTCATTTGTGATGTGCGCTGTGTAGGAGATGTTCAATATCTTTCTGAAACATCTCATCTCTAGCGCGTTTATTCTTCTTTGGAGGTCTGCAGTGAGCGTCCAAGCCTCACAACCATACAAAAAGACTGACATCGCTAGAGAGCGCATTAGCCTGATCTTTGATCTCAGGGAGAGCTTCTTACTTTGCCAGATGTGCTTTAATTTGCTCAATGCTGCCATTGTTTGGGCTACTCATTGTTCGGCCTAACCATCAGCCTCAAAAAGACTAACGTGATGGCCACGGAAGCTGATCCACCCAACATGACCATCAATGGTTGCCAACTTGAGGCCGTGGAACACTTTACATACCTTGACTCCAATATCAACAACAACCTGTCCATTGATTCCGACCTAGACATAAGGATCGGCAAGGCCTCCACAACTCTGGTCAGGTTCTCAAAAAGAGTCTGGAACAACAAAAAGCTGACCATCAGAACCAAAATTACTGTGTACGTGCATTTGTGCTAAGCACCCTCCTTTATGCCAGTGAATCCTGGACCCTATACTCCAGACAAGAATGGAGCTCTCCACGTGCGCTGTCTCCGCGCATCCTGGGAATCGCCTGGCAGGACCATGTCACCAACAATGAGGTACTGCAACAGGCAAAAATACAAAGCATGGCAACTGTTCTCTGCCAGCGTCGGCTTAGATGGTTGGGACTTGTGCGCAGATTGGAGGATGGCAGAATCCCAAAGGACATCCTCTATTCTGAGCAAGCCAAAGGAAAGAGGACTACAGGCAGGCCTCACCTCCGTTACAAAGATGTGTGCAAGAGAGACCTCAAAGCTATTGGCATTGACATAAATAGTTCGGAGGAACTCGCTGTGGACAGTACAGATGGAGACAGGCGTTGACTGCCGGGCTAGAAGCAGGAGAAAGAAACCTGCAACAGGTCGCAGACGTAAATCGCCTTAAGAGGAAAAGGAGAGCAAATCAGCCAACCACAAATACAACCTTTCAGTGTCAGAAATGCAGCAAAGGCTGCAAAGCCATGCGCGGAAATTCCACAGGAGCACAGAAAATTCCGTCGTCTTACGAGACATAAGGAAGCCAACAATCTTGCTATATTTTGATATTTGCAATACTGTAATTTTCTCCAGAAAACATGGCATAAGCAGAAATATTACCAGACAGAAGAAAAAAAATATTATTATTTTATTATATTATTGCATTAATAATTATGCCATATTTTGAAAATATAATAAAGCAAGGATTTTAATGAGATTCCTATCTTATTCTATATTCAATATACGAATGTTGCAATGCATCATTTTTGTCTTGATTTGATCATATGAATAATAATATTAATGATATTTACAGGCTATAGCACTTTTTGAATTCACACATTTCACTAAACCTATTCAATGATCACAAAACCGCAAATTATTAATGTTTCCATTTTGGCTTTTTGGGCCATCGACAGTCGACACTAGTGTCCGATATTTTTGAGACAGCCGTCTGGCAACCCTATTTACCTTGAAAGGTTGATTTTTACCTTGATAGTTTGACCTTAACCTTGAAATACTGATCTATACATTAACAAGTGAGCGTGTGTGTTTCTTTAGTGCAACGCTGGCCAAACCTCGGGTCGCGAGCCGCATGCGGCCTTTCTTTTGGTCACATTGGGGTTATCGAGCGATTTATGAAATTAAAACTTTTCATTTGAAATCTTATATAATATTTAAAAAAATTAATGAAAATTTAAAATAAATCTTAACCCAAACAATCGGGTGAAATTAATTCGGGCTTGATCTGAATCAAGAAAAAGCATGCTTGCTGAGTTTAAGTCAGGAATGTGTCAGCAGTACTCAGCAGCAGAAGTTACTTTCAGCAAAGAGTGTGCCACTTTAACTGGGGCAAGTTATGCCATCGCTTGGAAAATTTCTCGTGCTGAAAGACCTTTTTCTGACAGAACTTCGTAACCCAACTACTAGCTACCAACCAGATATAAAGTACATTGCTAGTTCAAAGGTCTTCTCAGCTGATTCATAACAATTACTGTTCACCATTGTTAAGTGTCCTGCTGCTTTATGCAGTGTGTTTCATTCATATTTTGTACAAATTCAAATATTTTAATGGTGCAATTGTTGCGCATATATATATAATTTTATATATTTTTATTAATTTATATATATATATATATATATGTGTCTGTGTGTGTGTGTGTGTGTGTTACAGGCATAGTGTGAAATTCAGGCATTCTATAGAATGCCTAGTTGTCGTCCGGTAAAGTATGTAATTGGCCTACCCGCGCCATTTTTCCAGCCACTGATGTTGGCGGTGGCGCTTTGATCGTTGTTTGATGATGGCGATCAAAGCCTAAGAGTGTTTAAAGTTATTGTAAGACAGCGTTTAGCTGGTACAAGGTTCCACTACCAAATCACAGACAATTTTGCCAAAATTCTTCTCACAGCGTCAGTTTATATCATCCGGCTGAGATTCCACAGGCGCTCTCCCATAACGTTTCCCCTTGGATTGCTGTGTGACTATGTCGGAAGAGAATGTAGTGCTAGGACAGGAATCACGCCATGTTGACATGCAACTATGGCTCTACGATGAGTTATCTAAAGTAAGAGCCTATGCTGCTAAAAACAGCGTTTTTTAAAACCGAAACTGTTACCGAAAATTGGTGGACGATGTGAAAATGGCTAAGACCACCATTAAGCAAGAACCTCGGGGCGATTGGCTGGTGAAACTCTATGATGTCACGATGGTGGAAAATAAGAGTAAGTTGATCTACCCTGTTAAAGAAGGCGTGAGTGCCATTCTGTTTTACGTCGCGGACTCCGAGATATTTGACGTACTTCATAAAGCCCATTTGGCCATTGGTTATGGAGGACGGAACAGAATGTTGAAAGAACTTTCAACCAAATACAAGAACGCTACCCGTCATGATATTAAACTGTATATTAACCTAAGTGCACCTTGCCAGAACAAAACAAAAATGCGTCAAAAAAGTCATTTTGGTCAAGCCAATGGCTTTTTCTGAATTCAACTCTCGTTGTCAGTTCGATCTCACTGAATTTCAATCCCGTCCTGTTGGGGGTACAAGTTCATAATTGTGTATCAAGATCATCTCACAAAGTTCGTTGTTCTCAGGGCCTGATGACAAAGAGGGCACAAGAAGTAGCTAACCAGCTGGTAGACATATTTACGTTGCTTGTTGCTCCAATGATGACAAAGAGGGCACAAGAAGTAGCTAACCAGCTCGTAGACATATTTACGTTGCTTGTTGCTCCAATGATGACAAAGAGGGCACAAGAAGTAGCTAACCAGCTGGTAGACATATTTACGTTGCTTGTTGCTCCAATGATCCTACAGTTCAAAACGGCAGGGAATTTGCAAACAATGTGTTAAGCAGTCTGAAAGAGTACTGGCCCACCTTGTATATCGTTTCATGGTTAGCTACGCCACATACAAAACCAGGGGAGCGTCGAAAGAGCTGGACATCGAAAATATGCTGTGTGCTTGTATGCAAGATCACATAACTGGACACTGGAGTGAGGTGTTACGGTTCGTCCAACTCATGAAGAACAGAGCTTTTCATTATGGGATTAAAAGATAACCATACAAACTCTCTTTGGCTGCAGAGCTAAAGTAGGCCTCACAACGTCATCCCTACCTGACGATGTTTTACAAGATGTCGAATCAGAGGAAGACCTCGAAATAAAAACAACCCGTAAAAAACCAAGTTTTTGACTATAAATCCTTTACGTATGAGACGTAACTAAAAGAATGTTCATTATAACACGCAGCGCAAGACCATCCAAAAATACAAAATTGCAGTTGTGTCGTAAAACGTGTTTAATATAATGCGCACCGATCAGGAATAGGTTTATAAAAAGTGTTGTCAGTAAAATACGCACCTTATTGCGCGACAGAAAGGTTGTTCAATATAATACGCACCGCGACGCTCTATCTCAAAAAATAGCATGATACATAGGAATAAATAAAATAATCTAAAAAATCAATAATTTAATTACGGTACATGCGATCGATCTGAAATTTTGATACATTGTTTTTATCATCGGTACGAAACTGCCTGCAAAATTTCAGCTCGCTATCTTGCGAGCAAGTGGGTTAAAAATCGATCAAAAGTTTTGGCGACAAGCAAGCAAGGTCGGCCGCAGACACCACGAGTTAATATAAAGGATTTAAAAATAAAACAGAGCGTACATCATGTGCTTTATTTTATATCACTGTCACTTTAAAATACGTAATTATCAATAAAATCTTCTGTTGTGCTCTTTTTACACTTTGCCTGAACGAAATCCGGCATTCTATAGAATACCTAGGCAAAGTATGCAAAAGTTTTACAAATTTCATACTTTGCATGAAATCATCAGGCATTCTATACATTGCCTAGGCATTCTAAAGAATGCCTGATTTCACACATTGCCTATAATATATATATATATATAACATATGGTTAGTGTTAAAACGTTAAATTCGCAAACAAAATAATCTTTTTAAAACTAATCACTAAAGGGCTTTTTCATTGCGAGTGTTGTCTTGACTCATAGTGTTTCAATGTGGCTCTCAATAGTTTGCTTTTTAAAAATTTTAATTATTTTTAAAAAGGCTCACAGTTACAACAGGTCTGGCCACCACTTGTTTAGCATGTGGTTCTCAATGAAAATCACGTTGGTGAAACCGCCGCTGTATAGTAGTAACATTATATAGTCACGAACAGCATTTACATGTACAATGTATTGCTAATATATCATTATTTAAAACTCTTCTGGGGTTGTATTTTTTCGGACTTCACGAGGTGGCTTTATAAACAGCAGCCTCTTTGTAGGTCTGTATAAACTGCCAGGATGGGATACTTACTGGTTTTTTTTTATGAATATCATACCACTCGATGTTATTTCTATTTAACTTGTTCCAGCAACCAATGTCGGTGGCGGCTATTTGTTGGGAACCGCTGAGTCCGTGGCGTGGAGCGGCATCCTCCAAACGACGGCCCCACTGGGGTACTCCATCGCATTTTTCTTGGGTAAGTTAAAAAAACGATAACTTCAAATGATGTCAAAAATCGATGACTTTATATTGCTTATTTTTTGAGAACTTGGAAATGGGAATGAATGTTTTATTAGTGTACTTCAAATTTTAAGACAGTTTTTTTTTAAACATCACAATTTTTGACACATCATTTTCGACTCTACTTATATTGCAACACATTTAATTATTGCAACACATTTAATTATTGCAAGTCATCTTTATTCTAAAACTTGGCTATAATTTATCCAATTTTAGTCATTCTTAATGTAGGAATATAATTTTTATGAAGTATAAAAAGATAGTATTTTCCCCGTCCCCCCCCCCACCCCCTCAAAAATAACTGTTACAAATTAAAAACAAAAGGCAATCATATAATTTTTTGTAAAAGCCTGTAGCTCAGTCTCAATGTATGTCATCTTTATCTATTATCTTAATTCGACCCCCACATATTTATACTTTATGGATTATGGGCCTCATCGCAAAAAGTTTGGACACCCCTGCCTTACATGTAAATGTTGGGTCTGAGCCGCTGTTGCGGAACTTCAACCCCTATGGAAAGGGGCTACGCGTTGGTTCCTAGGTTTGCTTCCACCATGAGCGGTCCATAATCTAACAGAATAAATCTCCCTGGGAGACAAATGACACGTCACTAACGACCGTCAACCCCCCCCCTTTTTTTTTAACACGGTAACAGCACGCAGTCATGGAGACAGCACAGGTGACTGTTGTAGCGCGCTAACGGGCTTTTAAATTGCACTCAAGAGTTGACAGTTTAAGTGAGCGACCCGTGGTCCTTGTGCTCTTGACAGTCACATCGCTCAGCCGCACGATCTAGACTCTAGACATTCAACACAGTCTTCCCCAAACACCCACACGACCTCCTCGCGACGCGACCTCCTGGCGACGCGACCTCCCCTTCATACAATCTCCTAAAAACAAAATCTCCCCTAAACCCCATTTCCTAATAACACAACCTCCTCATACACCCACTAACACTGACACCCAACCAAAAATAAAGCCCCAAAGTTCAATAAGATTACCTGATTGTAAGTCTACAATCGTTCACAGACTTAACACTGTCTCATAAGCACGGAAACAAATGGCAGAACAAAGTGCACCAGGTTAAATTGGCTCGGATGAAATAGGTGATATCCGGTGTTGCGGTATCCGGTGCTGCACTGCCATTTCCATTAGAAAAATTGCGTTTATAGATTCGAAATGTCTGTCAAGCTTGACAATGCAACTCCTCCTGAACCATATCAGATAGAGGGTTCGGGTCTTTTGCAAATATGCTAAGGAGGTCCCATGGATGTGCAACGGCCAAAAAAAACCGAAAAGGTTTACTGATTCTTTTTTAAAATACGAAAAAAATATCAGTATTTTGTCAATTTCTCGCCAACCATAACATCTATCGGGTTGAAACAAACGTCAAACAATACATAATAATATTTAGAACAATGTTGGAGAAGCAATTTTTTATACATCTCTTTTAGTTCGACTCCTGTAAGTTTAGAAGCAATTTTGAAAGCAATTGTTTTGTTAAGTTTCAAAATTATTTATTGTAAATGACTTTTAATGTAATCTAGAATGATAGTTAATGGGGTTTTCCCGCTTTGTGAATGTTTATGATAGACCGTTGCGTGGTGCGCATTATATTGACACATTCTTTTGTGTGATTTAGTGTGAGGGGATATAACGTCATACTGTGTTAAGTTTCAGAATTACTTATTTGAATCGACTTTTATTGTCATCTAGAATGATTTCCCTTGAAACTTGATAAAAAAATCGGAAATTCCTTGTTGGAAATTGCGTTTAAATACTCATTCGAGTTTTTTATTTCGTGTTTTTCTTTCTTTTACATCAGTATTGCTTCCAAAAAGAAAAAAAATATTAAAATAGCACCTTGATAGCTTTCATCCTTATAATCATTTTTTTTATCTTAACATTAAGAGTAGCAGTTCGTGGCGTACAGCAGGGCAGGGACTGGGCGAGAGTTACATTTATCGCCAAAGTGCAGGGGCGCCAAAATGAGGTTCACAATGTAAAAATGCCAAATACACAAACAAGTTGTGTAATGAAAACAATAAATTTGAGCTTTATTGTTAAACTAACACGACAGTAAACGTTTCGGCTAATGCCTTCATCAGTCATCACACAGCTTTTCCCCAGGCTACGCCTCTGATTGCTCTTCATATGTGTACTTTTCATTTGGATTTATCCTGTTTATTCTTTTCAAATTTTAAACTACAAGATGTATGATTATTATGAATGAAAAGTGGTTGATAGTTTAGATAGCGCAAAGGATAAAGGTTAAAGGTTGTTGCCAAGGAAAACAAATAAATATGACTCAAAAGCGGAAGTATTTGATTGCAGTCTCGCAACACAAACACACACACACATACACACACAAATTTAATGCTTGCACTGCCTTATACCTGAATTACGTCATCGTTAATTTCCTGTCAAGTTCACAAGCCTCGCCTAGTGGTTTGGTTAATTGCTAATCTTTATTACTACTTGGCGTCATGAAATAAAATAAGGGCGTTTCTTTTAATTTTAATTTTAAATTTATTTTAATGAGAACCCATTTAAATAGGTGATTCAAATGTACATGTTTGGTTAGTAATACATGTAGTATCATCATGTTTTAGCACCATAGTCTGCTTGTTGAGTATATACACGTTTACTTTCACAAAGAAGAACTTAGAGGAACCCAGAAAACGACACACTATTTATATAAAACGCTAGCGTATCACCCGTCAAAAATGACGGAAGTTTTCAAAATAAATACACATCAGTTATTAGATTTAAAAAATAACGTAATACAGAACTTTCATTTATTTTATTTATTTTTATTTGATTCATTTATTATCATTTTGAACAATTTTATGCGGAACGTTCGAAAAGTGTTATTTTTGGTTCAGTAATTTGGTGCGCTGCTTTCTAAAATTAGAAAAGCATTACATTACAACCATACATACAGGCGATCGGAATTATGTATATTGATATTTTGGAAGTTCGCTTTCATATTTTAATTTTGAAAAAAATATATACATTAAAAGATGGAGAAAAATGGGTTGTTTTTTTTTCTTTTCGCAGCTGCAGTATTTTACGCCCCCAGGCTACGTCGAGGCGGCTACATCACAATGTTTGACCCGTTTCAACTGAAATATGGCAAGAAGATGGGCGCCATCTTGTTTATACCACAGTTGCTAAGTGACTTATTTTGGTCGGCAGCCATCTTGGCTTCACTAGGTGACAAACGTTTGAATAAGTTAGTATTCAAGTATTGATTCAAAAATAAATGGAAATGTTTTAAATTCGCATCGTTACACCGTTGTTTTATTACGTTGTGCAGGAGTCAAATGTTAAAATAACGCGCAATTTATAACCATAACACGTTCGATAATAATACAATTTATACAATATGTATCATTAAAATTAAATTAATAGGTCAAATGAGATGTTTGTAAAGAACTTATTTATTAGATTTAAGCAATATCTGTTAATTAGGATTTTATCTATATCCCTGAAACATTTGCATGTATGTCTGAGTGTGTTTGTCTGTGTGTGTTTGTCTGTGTACTTTTGTGTGATTTCATGTGTTTGTGTGTGTTTCTCTTCGTGTGTACTTTTGTGCTAGATGTGTACTTGTGACTAGTGTATGTACTTGTGTGTAATTTTGTGTGTATACTTGTGTTTATCTTGTGTGTATGTTTGTGTATACTTGACCGTGTACTTACGTTTAGGTATTTGTGTTTATGTACTTGTGCATGTACTTGTTGTGAACATGTGTGTGTGTGCGCGCGCCAGTTCAATGAACTTTAAAGTGTGAGTCAACTGTCTCCAGGTGTTACGATAGCAATCGTCCTTGACATTGACTCTACCATCTCCATCATCGCGTCAGCAGCTGTGGCCGTCATCTACACGGTCTTTGGTGGACTGTATTCGGTGGCCTACACTGACGTCATACAACTTATATTCATGGTCATTGGACTGGTCAGTGGCAGGTTTTTTTCATCAAATAATACCGATAGTTATGATAATATTTGAACAATTTTATATTACCTACAATCAGGTTAAATGAAATTACACCATTACCTCAAATTACGTCCTTACATTCAACCACACCAATGCTTCAAGCGAATAGTTACCTTCAATTCACACAATAAATTAAATGACGTCATTACCTCCAACCACAACACTATCTTAAATCACACCAAAAACTATAACCATGCCATTACCTTCAATCACAACGTTCATTAACTCTATTCACGTCAATGGCTTCAATTTCACAGTTAACTTCATTCACGCCACTTACTTAAACCAAACCACTCATTACCTTCAATCACACGAAGTACTTTAAATCACACCATTACCTTCAATCACACAATTGCGTTCAATCACATCATTAACTTCAATCATACCGTTGCCTTCAATCACACCATTAACTTCAATCATACCATTCCCTTCAATCATGCCATTACCTTCAATCACACAATTAACTTCAATCACACCATTAACTTCAATCACACAATTGCCTTCAATCACACCATTGCCTTCAATCACACCATTAACTTCAATCACACCATTGCCTTCAATCACACCATTAACTTCAATCACACCATTAACCTCAATCACATCATTAACTTCAATCACACCATTAACTTTAATCACACCATTGCCTTCAATCACACCATTAACTTCAATCACACCATTAACTTCAATCACACCATTAACTTCAATCACACCATCACCTTCAATCACACCATCACCTTCAATCACACCATCACCTTCAATCACACCATCACCTTCAATCACACCATCACCTTCAATCACACCATCATATTTAATCACATTCAATCACATCATCACATTCAATCACACCATTAACTTCAATCACACCATCAACTTTAATCACACCTTCACCTTCAATCACACCATCACATTCAATCGCCACGGCTTCGTAAAACGTGTTGTGTCAATCTCTGACAGCTGATAGCGTTCCCCTTCGCCTTGTCCCACCCGTCTGTGGACCTGTCACGGGTGGCGGACACTTGGGTGGGGGAGATCCCAACACGAACTGTGGGAGCTTACATCGATGTGCTGCTGCTGTGCTCGCTGGGTGGTATACCGTGGCAGGTGAGTTCTCCTATAGGGTATGTAACGTGGCAGGTGAGTTCTCTTATAGGGTATGTAACGTGGCAGGTGAGTTCTCTTATAGGAATTTACCCTCAACGATGATTTCTCTTATGGGAAATGTACTTTGGAGGTTAGGTCTCTTTATAATATGACTTATATGGAATTATACCTTGGTATATTAGCTGAAGTATTTTGCGCTTTTCATCTGAATTATGTTTAGCTTTATAAGGATTCAGCTGTGTTCATTGACATGTGCACTAGCGCTATAGCTCAATGGCGCACCTCTGAACTCGCTTATACTACTGACCCGCTGCTATTTATATTATATAAAAGTAAAGTTATGCGTTGAAAGTGTACTTGTAATTGTAATAACAAAACTTAGCTTCAGGGAATAGACGCCTCGGCGCACAATTACGTGAACAATTCTTAATGTTGATTTCTCATTGCCTTACTGAACGCAGGCGCTCTACCAACGAGTTTTGGCGTGCAAAACGGTGCGAATCGCCACGCTCGCCACCATCGCCTCTGGGATCGCCAGCTTTCTCATGGCCATTCCGCCAGCTCTAATGGGAATCGCGGGCTCAGCTGCAGGTAGGTAGGTGCGCCAGTTGACAGTAGCTAGAATGGGTCCTGGTATCGATATTAAATATATCGTTTGTTTTCTTTTTTTTTCGCTTATCAATGATGTTATAAGTTATAAGACAAGTATATCGGATGGGGAAAAGGGGGGGGGGACATTGTTTAAATTAAACCTCTTAGCTTTAGCCTTAGATTAATAATGTCATGGATTTATAATTACTGAAAATGCTACATCTTCTCTGAGTCTACTCTTCTTTTTGAGTGTACAATCTGCATGCATTAGCGGTCGTGCAAAACCCAAACGGTGTATAGAATGCCCAGAATACGTGTATTGATATTACTTATAAATAATTATATTATATTATATTATATTATATACTTAACACTTCGACTAGAAATGTGGGGTACACTAATGAAGTTGATGAATTCAAAATGGCAAGAAATGGGTTTTGTATTGTTTATGTTTGTTCTTGTATATGGAATAAAAAAAGTTTGTTTTTTTTTAAATTAATTTTATCTCCATGTCTAGATAGGTATTGTATTAACATTAGTGTATTAGATTGTTGTGTTGTATTCGAAGTTATGGTCCACTACTATTACCATTTCAATTTCAATTACAGCTTTGCTCTTTGATTCTCTATCTCAAGTTTTTCTAGGTTTAGTGATTTATTTGATGGTGCTACTCTTTTCAACTGTGAATGTTTTCGCATGCCATCTCTCTTGCAGTTGCAGCTCTTTTTTCCTTTAACTTTAAGATTCGCCCCCAGCCGCCTTAAAAAAATGGTCTCAATTGTGTGTTCTCAGACTGGAACGCTACCTCTTACGAGGGAACGCTTCCCTTCCCGGCAGACATGCAGATGTTCATCTTACCCCTGGCCTTGAGTTACCTCACCCCCGCGCCGGTGGCGATCATAGGTATTGGCGTGGTCGCCGCAGCCGTGATGTCATCGTCCGACTCGTGCATTCTGTCCACCAGTTCCGTTATTTGCAAGAACATTTACCACGACATTCTCAGGCCTCAGGTAGGCTTTACTCACCATCTTACAAGAAATGTGTTTGTTAATAAGTTGGCAAAATCGAATCAGTTCTTTGAATTTTAATTGTATCTTTTTTTATTTACTAGTCTTATATTAACTTGCTTTGTAAGTTTAATCGAACTATACCATTTTTAATATCCCGATTTTGAACCCCTTCCCGTTATCCAATCATTCTGAAAATTTGCACACATGTTCAATTTCGGTGATAGTATTTTTGTGAATTTTTGCGGACTTTTTCCAAGGCTAGATTTAATTTAATTAAATATTTTCGATTTACCATGCAACAACGAAGTATTAGCAGAGATGCTGCGACTCCGATCTCTTCAACCAGAATAATAATTTAATTAAAAACGAATAAAGAGCAATAAACATTGAAAATTTAATTTAAAAATTGTGAAGACTAAAAAGTAGATAATAAAAATATTTTAAAAACACTTTTTAAAAACTAGTCTTATCTTAGAAATGCACTAAAAAGTAGAAAATAAATTTTTTATAAAAATGTACTAAAAAGTAGAAAATAAATTTAAAATGTGAAATTTACAGTCAGAAGATACCTTAAGTTCCAAATTTATGAAAATGTAAAAGTTTAAAATGAGACAGGAACGTTAAATCGTAGGTGAAATCGATTATCTCGTTGTTCGTCATGACTATAAGACTAGGGTGTTCAGTTTAAACTTAGCGAATAGCTTTACCAAACTTGATGAATATCTTTGCATAACTTAGCAAGCACCCTAGTCTTATAGTCATGCCTCATAAATCCCAGGAAATGACTGCAAAAAGCGAACATAGAGCGCTTAAACTCTAAACCCGGACAGATGAGGCCGTTAGCTAGGGATAGCATTCATCTAGGAGAGAAAACTCCGAAATAAAATCAACTGCTGCCTTGCAGGAGGTGGAAGGATCCACAAAGGCTAGGGAACCTTACCCGAAAAATAAGGCAGTTATCCAGAGAGCTGAAAGGGAACCCTCCCAGATGGTTTTGCGCAGGGCCAACAACCCAGCCATGTAAAAAGAAGATTGTTACTGAAACTGAAAGCAAAGCAAACACACATAACACAGTCAGAGGCGAGAGTAGAGCTCCGCAAAGGAGACTAATGAAGCCTTGTGGGGAAAGTCAACAGAATCCCACAAGGCCGACCACCCTACTCAAACCGATGAAAAAGAAAAATTACCTCATCCACAAGGCACCTCTCAACTTGGGAACATGGAATGTCCGAACACTACTAGAACCAGGCAGATGCGCCCAAGTCGCCAAAGAGATGGTAAAGTACAAACTACAAATTCTGGGACTAAGTGAAGTACGGTGGAACACATTTGGAGAAACTAGACTTCAATCAGGTGAAATCCTGCTCTTCTCTGGAAAAGAAAATGAAGAAGACACTCATGAAAATGGAGTAGCACTCCTATTGAACAAAGACGCATTTAAGAGCCTCCTTGAATGGGAGCCAATTTCAGACAGAATAATCAGAGCCAAATTCCTGTCCAGGTTCAAAAATGTCCATATCATTATGTGCTATGATCCAACCAACCTTGCACCTGAGGAAGATAAAGTTGCATTCTATGAACAACTTCAAAGTATAATGGATAAAATACCGAAAAGAGACATACTGGTCGTCATGGGCGATATGAATGCTAAAGTTGGCAATGACAACATAGAGAGAGAGAAGGTAATGGGCATACATGGACTGGGCAACATGAATGAAAATGGAGAGATGTTTGCAAACTTCTGCACATTCAATGAGCTGGTGATTGGAGGCACCATCTTCCCACACAAAAATTGCCACAAAGTAACGTGGGTCTCACCAGACAACGAAAACAGAGAATCAAATAGACCACATCACTATAGGTCGCGCCTGGAGGAGCACATTGCAGGATGTACGAACAAAAAGAGGAGCAGACATTGGATCAGACCACCATCTGGTTGTGGCCAAGCTAAAAATAAAGCTAGCCAACCAAAGGCCAAAAACAGACAGGCGAATTAGATTTTGACCTAGGCAAGCTCCGAAACCCACAGGAAAAGAACGAACTACAGCTAACCCTTAAAAACCGATTTGCTGCACTGCAACTAGACGATGATAATGAAGGAAACATAGACAAAACCTGGGATAACTTCAAAGAAATTATTACAGTATCTTGCAAGGAAATACTAAAACCTGCCCCGGAAAACAAAAAACACTGGATCAGCGATGAGACATGGCAAAGAATTGAAGAGCGGAAACATGCAAAACAAAAAGTGAATCAAGCCAAAACAAGAAAGCATAAACAACTTACTCAACAAGAGTACCATACAATTTCAAAAGAGGTCACAAAAATGCTTAGAAATGACAAACGAACATTTTATAATAAGCTAGCTGAACAAGCAGAAGAAGCAGCAGGAAAAGGAGATCTAAAACAGTTATACAAAATTACTAAACTCTTGAGTGGCAAGAAATCTAACTACAATGTACCAGTCCGAGATAAACAAGGTAAAGTCATTTCCTCCATAGATGACCAGCTTAGAAGATGGAAAGAATATTTCCAGGAAGTCCTAAACAGACCGACCCCTCTGAACCCACCCGTTTTGACCACAGGAGAAACACTGGACATAAATATGGAAGAGATATCCAAAGAAGAAATATGGACGGCCATCAATCAAATGAAGACAGGGAAAGCAGCAGGTGTAGACAACATACCACCGGAGGTCCTAAAAGAAGGAGGAGCTGAAATCATCAACCAACTCCACAGTATCTTCAACAAAATTTGGTCAACTGAAACCCTCCTGCAGAATGGAAAATGGGGCTTACTGATTAAAATTCCAAAGAATGGGGATCTGTCACAATGTGAGAAATGGCGAGGAATTACTCTACTATCAGTACCAAGCAAGGTCTTTAGCAGAACGATACTAAACAGAATAAAAGATGCCTGCGATGATCTCCTGAGAGAAGAACAAGCTGGGTTCAGAAAAGGAAGATCATGCATTGACCAAATAGCAACACTCCGGATAATTATAGAACAATCTATTGAATGGCAATCTCCACTCTATGCCACATTTGTGGACTTTGAAAAGGCCTTTGATAGCATAAATAGAGAAACTATATGGTCAATAATGAGGCACTATGGAATACCAAATAAAATAACTAACATCATCCGAAATCTGTACGAAAACTTCACCTGCCAAGTAGTACATAATGGTAGACTAACAGATGAATTCCATGTCACAACTGGAGTCAAACAAGGATGCCTCCTTTCACCACTTCTGTTCCTTCTTGTGTTAGACTGGGTCACAAAAGAAGCTTATGCAAGCTCAGGAAAAGGAATCCAGTGGAACCTAATGCAAAAACTAGAAGATTTGGAGTTTGCGGATGACTTGGCCCATTCTGTCCCACAGACTCCAAGACATGCAAGACAAAGTCACAGCCTTGAGCGAGACTGGGAAAAGAGTAGGACTCAAGATAAACATTCAAAAAACAAAATTTTTGAAAATAAACTTCCTACAAGATGGAGTCATCCAAGTAGAAAACCGCAACCTAGAGCAAGTTAACAACTTTGTATACCTTGGGAGTGTGGTCAGTGTAGCAGGGGGAACAGATGAGGACATCGAACGAAGAATAAATTTGGCGCGACAGGCTTTTGCCAATCTGAAACAGGTCTGGAGATCTACACACATCTCTGTCAAAACAAAAGTAAGGATCTTTAACACCAATGTTAAAACGGTCCTACTTTATGGATCCGAAACATGGCGGACGACAGAGACAACAAAAAATAGACTCCAGACCTTTGTTAACAGATGCCTCAGAAATATTCTGAAAATAAAATGGTTCGATAAGGTCGAAAACTCCAAGCTGTGGGAGAGGTGTGGACAAAGAACAGTAGAACAACAAATCATGGAAAGAAAGTGGAGATGGATTGGACACACCCTCAGGAAAGATAACAGCAGGGCTAGGCAGGCCCTAGATTGGAACCCCCAGGGCAAGCGACAACGAGGAAGACCCAAGCGTATATGGAGACGGAGCATTTTGGACGAGGCTGGAAGGACTGGGAAGAGCTGGGAAGAACTGAAGCGACTGGCAAGGGACCGTGTAGAGTGGCGAGCTTTGACAGAGGCCCTATGTTCCACAAGGAACTCAAAGGACAAATGATGAAATGATGATTAACCATTTAAAAGAATCCTCTTAAAAACCATACCATTTGAAGGCCCTCTTTGTTAAAAATATCATATATAATATAAAAGCCCAAGTCATTAACCGGCTCACTGTTGTTGTTGTTGTTTGTCCGTCGATTCGACGAAGACCACTCTAGTCATCCGAGGGTTGCTGGGACTGGCTTTGTTTGTGCGTGCGCAGATGGCTGATGAGGCCGATCCTTGCACGGAAGGTTCGGGAACAGAAGGGACAAGGGACGAGTTGGCCATCTCCAGGAGGGTTGACAGCACGGGCCTTTCGGACTTGCCTCTTCTTTTCTGCGGAGGTGATCCTGTTTGCCTCGCATGACTTGGCAGCTTCGTGGATGGAAGAACGCCAGGTGGAACGGTCCATTGCAGCAAGTTCCCACGTGTCTGGGTTGATGGCAAACGCTTTCAGTGAGACTTTCAGTGTGTCTTTGTAGCGTTTCTTTTGCCCACCGTGGGACCGCTGGCCATGCTGGAGCTCGCCATAGAAGAGTCTCTTAGGTAGTCTCTCGTCTAGCATTCGGACCACGTGCCCTGCCCAACGAAGCTGGGACTGCATCAGGAGTGTGAATATGCTGGGGAGACCTGCCTTGGTCAGTATCACTGTGTCTGGTGGTATTTTATCCTGCCACTTTATGCCGAGGATCTTCCTGAGGCTTGTTGAATGAAAGTGGTTAAGCTTCCTAGCATCGTCATCGGNTGGTGACATTCTGCGACAGTGTGCTGCCTAGGTATGAGAACCGTTGCACTGTGTTGAGTCTCTGGCCGTTGACAGTGATGCTGGGCTCAACGTAGGGTCTTCCAGGCGCAGGCTGATGGAGGACTTCAGTCTTCTTGGTGTTGATCGTCAGACCAAAGTTTGTGCAGGCGCTGGAGAACAGGTTAACGCTGCGTTGCATGTCGGCTTCTGAGGCAGCATTGAGGGCACAGTCATCAGCAAAGAGGAGGTCTCTGATGATGTCTGTCATAACCTTGGTTTTTGCATGGAGCCTCCGAAGGTTGAACAGTTTGCCATCTGTGCGGTACCTCAGGTTAACACCAACATCCTCGTCTCTGAAGGCCTCTGTCAGCATGGCGGAAAACATGAGGCTAAATAGTGTTGGTGCCAGGACGCAGCCCTGCTTGACCCCGTTTGTGACTGTGAAAGGCTCAGAAAACTCTCCGCTGTCCTGGCCTGCATGCCCTCGTGGAATTGTCTCACCAAGACGATGAATTTCCTTGGGCAACCGTACTTGGCCATTATCTTCCACAGACCCTCTCTGCCAACGGTGTCAAAGGCCTTGGTCAGGTCGACATAGGTGGAGAACAGGTTGAAGTTCTGCTCCTGACATTTCTCTTGCAGCTGCCTGGCAGCAAACACCATGTCGATGGTCCCTCGCTCTTTTCGGAATCCACACTGACTTTCAGGCAGGAGTCCTTGGTCAAGGTGCACTGTGAGGCGGTTGAGCAGGATTCTGGCGAGGATCTTTCCTGCAAAAGGAAGCAGGGATATGCCTCTGTGGTTGTCACAAGCCTGTCTACTTCCTTTTTGCTTATAAAGATGTATGATGGAGGCATCTTTGAAGTCCTGCGGGATCGTCTCTTGCTGTCACACCAAGAGAAATAGATGGTGGAGCCTTTCAGTCAGGGCTGTTCCTCCCTCCTTGTAGACCTCAGCTGGTATGGCGTCAGAACCAGGTGCTTTGCCACTGGAGAGAAGATAAATTGCTTTTTGGGTCTCGAGCAAGGTTGGGGGGTCATCCAGTGCTTTGTTTGTGGGCACTTGGGGAAGACGATTGATGGCTTCTTCGTTGATTGTCGAAGGGCGATTTAGGACGCTTTCGAAGTGTTCGGCCCACCTCTTCAAGATCTTCTCTTTGTCTGTGATGAGAGTGTTACCGTCTTCGCTGAGGAGGGGGTTTGATCCCGAGGGCGTGGGGCCATACACTTCTTTCAAAGCGTTGTAGAAGTTTTTATAGTCACGCTTGTCTGCATAGCCTTGGATCTCGTCAGCTTTGTTGCTGAGCCAATCGTCCTGCATCTGACGGAGCTTTTGCTGTACAGTCCTGCGTATGTTGTTGAGTGCATCTCTCCTTGCTGTGGACATGGGATTATTGAGGTAAGCTTGGTGTAGGAGGTGTTTCTCATCCAGTAACTGCTTGATGTCTTCGCAGTTCTCATCGAACCAGTCCTTATGTTTACTGGTCTGGTGCCCCAGAGTCTCTGAAGCTGTGGTGTAAATCAGCTCTCTGAGTGACGTCCAGTCTGCCTCCACGTTCTGGTTGCCTGGAGAGGTGGATTTCAAGCGCTCTTCCAGAGCATCCACCAAGGACTGCTTGCAGCTGGCGGGCATTAGTTTGGCAACATTTAGCCGCTTGGGGGCCTTCTTCCCTTGCGGGCGCCGTTTCGGCTGAATGCGGATGTTGAGATTGGTGATGATGAGGCGGTGGTCTGTCCAGCATTCAGCGCCGCACATGGACTTGGTCACTCGTACATCCTGCCTGTCCCTCTTCCTCACGATGGCGTAGTCAATAAGATGCCAGTGCTTCGAGCGGGGGTGCATCCATGACGTCCGGTTACGGGTTGGGAGGCGGAAGATCGTGTTGGTGATCAGCAGTTCATGTTCAGCGCAGGTCTGGAGTAAAAGAAGACCGTTGCTGTTGCAGTGACCCACTCCATGATGACCAAGGACTCCTTCCCAGGCAACGTTGTCTTTGCCAACTCTTGAGTGGAAGTCGCCTAGCAAGATGAGTTTGTCCGCCTTTGGAACGTCGGCAATGACAGTGTGAAGTTATTCATAAAACTTTGCCTTCACTTCATCTGTATTGGTCATGGTTGCAGCGTAGGCACTGATGATGGTGAGGTGTTTCTTTCCAGCCAGTGGGAGTTTCATGGTCATGAGCCTGTCGTTCACTCCCTTGGGAAGTCCAGCCAGCTTTCCGACAAGAGTTGTCTTAACTGCAAACACAACGCCTGCTTCACGCCTCTCCTCGCTTGGTCTGCCACCCCAGTAAAATGTGTAGCCAGATCCTCTTTCACAGAGCTCTCCTTCTCCCGCGAGCCTGGTCTCGCTCAGGGCTGCGACGTCGATGCCGTATCTAGCGAGTTCTTTTCAAATCAGGGCTGTTCTCCTCTGGGGTCTGTCCACATCGTCCCTGTTCATGATTGTGCGCACATTCCATGCGCCCAATATAAGAGGAACTATCCTCGTTTGCTTTTTTTGGTTTCGACCGCTGGTATAGGGTCCCCACCAGCCGCGGTATGCTGGCTAGGGTAAGCTGGAGCAGGCAATGTTTAGGGCACCTTTTCTAGCCCCTTCCTCATGCCATGGAGGTGAGCAGTGCATTCCTGAAGAGGGATGCTCAGTCGCCCAGGGGGCTGCCGGACTCCACCGCTGCTCCGTGTCAGCGAAGAACGACCCAATGCCCTGGGCCGCCTGTGTGCAGGGTTGCGGCTACGGCTCCCAGTGTACCCACACCTGCCGCTTCGTCGCGTGCCTGTCGCCACGGGACTTGTCGGTGACTGATGGGAAGGGATGGATGACAAAAGTGACTTGCGCGATGACTTGGATTTAAGTGAGAAAGAGTTGCGCAGTTCGTCGATCTCACTCTCTCGCCCGAGACCATCTTATCCAGCGGCAGGATAAAGTCGAGACGGCTGGTGATGGAGACGGGTGCAATGGATGGCCATGATGTCCTGTGTGTCTTGTCATGCCCTTAGCGTTCCACAACGCTTTGCTGAGAATCGCCTTTTTGACCGTTGACCAACTAGTGGTTCCTCCGCTCTGTCCACCGAATCCAGTCTTTACGTGCATAGGTAGACATACCTAGATCACCGAGGGTTTGAGACCCGTCGGCTACCCTCTCCAGGTTTAGCCAGCTAGTCGAAGCCGTTGCCCGGGGTGTGGCCACTGCGCACGCTACAGTTTCTAGGAGCCACGGGTGAGAGCTGAGTGACAAGTGGGGACCAAGGGTGGACGAACTACCCCCAAGAGAGTACGACGTGTTCCCCCACCGGAGGTGCTACCCCGCCTTGAGCACCCCATACACCCCAAGCCCAAGTCATTAACCGGCTCACTGTGGAACGCTGAGGAACGATGTACAACAGTCTATAGCAGTTAAAAAATCGTGTGGTGATTAGCACTGTAAAAATATTTAATATGACGTCATTGTTTGATCTTATATTTAATACAAGGCGCGCAAAAGGGTGTGCAAAATAATTATCAATTAAAGACGCGCTGTAAAAAAATATTATATGACGTCATTGCTATAGCTTATATATTAATTTTGGAAAAGGGAACGATGTACAAATAGGATTTGATGATTTATAATTATAAAATACTTTGTGTACATTTCAGGAAGTTTAATATTTCGTTTTTATCAAACAAGGATAATCTACTTGGGGTTTTGACAAAAAAAGTGGGCGCCCTAAAGCCGGTGTGGGCGCCTTAGGCGACCTACAACCCCTAGTCTATTATAGGGATCACCAAACTTTTTTCACGGTGGGCTGGAGGGTTGAAAAAATGACAAGTATGAGCCGCTGAACCATTATTAACGAAAAAACTAAGTTAAAGTTCAGCCTTTCTTGTTAATAATAGGTCAAAGAATAAAAATTATGAGAAAAAAATAATTAAAAAAAAATAAATACAACAAACAAAGACAACTAACATATTTATTTGCTAAAATGTTATCAAGGAAGGCGAACTTGAAATAAAAAATGATAGTTGTATCAGACCTAACTCGCACATGTGGGCACAAAAACAATCTAAATAAGATTACTGAACATTTTAAATTTTAGGCACAAACCATCCGGGATTTTCTACGCAAGTGTGATAAACTAGTAATCTACATTTTATATTTAAGTTGTACTAAAAGGTATCGCGGGCCATAGTTTGGTGACCCATGAATACTAGTATAAACATTCGTCATGATAATGGTCACTAAGGTAACTATGTTTCCACACTTTCCTTTCCCTCTTATCTACAAAAACAGGCAACGGAACGAGAACTCAATTGGGTCCTGCGTGTTACCATCATCGTCGTCGGCGTCATGGGCACGCTCCTCGCCATCTTCTCCACCACCATCTACGGCCTGTTCATCCTGTGCTCGGACCTCATGTACGTCGTCCTCTTCCCTCAGCTCACCCTCGTCCTGTGGATGCCCAGCTCCAACAGCTACGGCTGCATCTCCGGCTTCGTCGCCAGCTTCGTTGTCCGTGTGCTTGGGGGCGAGCCCGTCCTCCGGCTCCCGCCGGTCATCAAGTTCCCATTTTTCGACGAAGAGACCCAGACGCAACTGTTTCCGTTCAGGACGTTTGCGATGCTGCTCGGCGCGGTCGCCATCGTTGTGGTGTCCGTGGCCACGAACGCTATGTTTGGGGACGGGAAGCTGTCGCACAAATACGACGTGCTGAAGAGCCACAGGCACAGAACCATTGAGCGCCGTGAGAACAAACACGGCGGCTCCCAGGACGCCAGCAACGGGTTAAAAGAAGCTCTAAACACCGAGTCAAACGTGTAGCACACCGCGTCAGTAACATATTTGCATTCCCTTATTCATCAAAATACAAATTATTTGAAGAGGTTAAAAAAAATTCTCAGAATTGCGTACTTAAAATACAGAAATCAAGTCAGCATGAAGTAAAATGTGTACACTTAATTATTACTTACTTAACTGTAGCTAACGTACGTTTTGACTCATATTGAGATATCAGTCATGCAGGTAGTTGAGCTCTCATCAAAGTACACATAATAAATAGAAGTAAAAAAAGATTCGTTAAAAACCACGTTTTTATAAGCGGACTAAAAAGAAGAAAATAATTTAAAACTTATAAGTTCAAGTACTTTCATTTAATATGAATAAAAACGTGGGCGGGCGCTTCTCAGGCTTAACTCATTAAATTCACTCATTTTCTTACTCGTCATTTGTAAACCCTAATCATTTTAGCCAAACCCCTAAATAGCACCCGCCCATGTTTTAGTATTATTAAATTACAGTGCTTAATCTTATAAGTTTTACATTATTTTCTTCTTTTTAGTCCGCTTATAAAAACGTGGTTTTTAAAAAAAATCTTTTTTTACTTCTATTTATTTTATTCTTTTTAGTCTTCTTGCAAAATGATGAGAAAATCGAGTAAATTGATTTTTTTTTATGTGTTAATTTTTTTTAGTCCACTATTAAAAACGTGGTTTTTAAAAATAATTTTTAAATCCCTTATTAACTTCACCGCCGTCTCTCTCTGTCGTCATCTCTCTCTGTCTGTCTTGGGCGAGCGGACGGAAAAACAAAAGTCAAAAATGACCTACTTCCCGTGTTCCGATCGAGCTGAAATTTGGCACACGGACCCGTCTCACCTAACAATGCATCCTATCAAAATTTCAGATCGATCTAACGTACCTTAATTAAATTAATCCATTTTAAGTTTATCCTTATATAACGTATGTAATTCAAATTCACTGTTTGTTATTGTTTTTTTCCCACGTGAGAGTTTGAGTTGATGCATTGACGAGACCCATCGAAGTACCGGCGTGCTTTTGTTTACATTTTACGTGTCACGCTGAGCTCGGTCAAGCGATCGGTGACCAGACTTTTCCCATCTCTCTCTCTCTCCCCGGGTTGTGAAGCAAAGTTGAGTTAAGACAGATTCAGTCTGTAAATGTTTGTCGCGTTTGAAAATAATCAATACTGTTAGTTATGTCTGATATATAAGGGATTTATAGTCAAAAACTTTGTTTTTACGGGTTTGTTTTATTACCTCTATTTATTTTACCAAACACCTCATCAGCGTCCACCCAACGCTTAATAACAAAGCGATGAGGTCACGGGGTGAACTCGCCACGCGCAATGAAACTACGGCTGGCGGGTACAGATGCTTATATGAAGATAAACTAAGAAATGCATTAATTTAATTACGGTACATTCCATCGATCTGAAATTTTGAATCAATGTATTGTCATCCAAAATCTATCTGTGGTAAAATTTTGAGCTCTCTAGGACCATCAGAAGTGGTTTAATTTTACGTTGGCAAATTTGAAAAATTGCGGACAGACAGACACGAAAGCAAGTATATAATAAAATATAGATAAACTAAAAAGTTCAATAATTTAATAACGGTACATTCGATCGATCTAAAATTTTGATACAATGCATTGTCATCCAAGATCTATCTGTGGTAAAATTTTGAGATCTCTAAGACTATCAGAAGTGGTTTAATTTTACGTTGGCAGATTTGAAAAATTGTGGACAGACAAACAAACAAATCCACAGGTACGAAAGCGAGTTAATAAAACGTGGTTAAAGAGTCAGGCAGTTAGAGCTAATGTTACTTTTTCTTAGAGTGTTTATAACATTTAAACATTGAAAAATATTTTTTATTATTGTTTCAATGGTTTCACTATTGTCACCCAGCTTAAATATCTATCTATATACATATAATCAATATACAAAATTTGCAATGTATGTCACGTCCCGTCTGTCCTGTCCGTGACGCTATAAAAGCGTGTAATAATAATAATAATAATATCTAATTTCATTGCTAAGCATTACAGATTCATCCCCCCAGCCCCCGCACTTTTATTAAAATGTCGGTACGCTGTGCCCCAAGAATTGTTGTTCCACAGCCAACTTGTCTCATAAGGTCAGATTGACTCAAACGTTCGTCCAATCCCAGTGATCGGCACGTGTCTAGCGTCATCTCATGGATTGAATGCTCAATGATCAACTTAAGTTAGCTACCAACCTACGTTACTTTGTAGCTGCGTGACATTACTGCTTAAATTGCATGATACGTATGACAACTTTGAGTTATTGTTTATTTAATTTAAAAATATTATGTCAATGTTTTTCATAATTATACTTTTTTTTAAAACGTTTTTTCTCTATAATATTGTATCCAATCATCGTCATGAATTAAAGAAAATAAACAGTAAATTGTATGTTTTGTGATAATATTTTTTTTAAATGTATTAAAAAGGAAACAACAACGACAAAATCTTTTTTAGTTTCTGCACATATTTAAGAACATATTTTAGTGATGTTATTTATTTCAGACTATATGATACTTTATTTCTGACTATATTATATATTATTTCTGACTATATGATATATTATTTCTGACTCTTTGCTCCGAACTCCCCGATGACGTACATGTACTCAACCCATTTACCTGCAGACGACATAACAAAGAGATTAACACCAATGGAGTCAATAGAAATAGAATGAGATGGTGTCTAATGTTATGTCAAAGGGGAACAAAGGGAAGGGAAAAAATACTTCATGAGCGAGATACTTCGTGTTTTATGAAAAACCAGCTCTACAAATTCATTGTCATATTTTATTCAATTATTGCCTCCCAGAGACATTTTACAAAATTATAATTTACACTAGATGAACTAGATGTCATTTACTGTCTAAATGACATGTCATTAACTACTTATATGACATGTCCTTAACTCTCTAAATGACATGTCATTAAGTCTCTAAATACTTCATGAGCGAGATACTTCGTGTTTTATGAAAAACCAGCTCTACAAATTCATTGTCATATTTTATTCAATTATTGCCTCCCAGAGACATTTTACAAAATTATAATTTACACTAGATGAACTAGATGTCATTTACTGTCTAAATGACATGTCATTAACTACTTATATGACATGTCCTTAACTCTCTAAATGACATGTCATTAAGTCTCTAAATAATGACATGTATTTAACTTTCAAAATGACATTAGTTAACTCTATAAATGACATGTAGTTAACTGTTTAAATGACATGTCATTAACTCTCTAAATGACATGTCCTTAACTCTCTAAATGACATGTCATTAACTACTTATATGACGTGTCCTTAACTCTCTTATCTTATGTTATCTTATCTATACAGACGCTCCTTCTATGCAGAAGATAGTTGCGCCCACAGACCATGACAGATGATCTGTGGGCAAGTGATGCAGCGTTCACAGGCCACGGCTTTGTGGGTTCCACGCATTACCCAGCCGCCTAACTACATGTAGTGTTAGGTACCCATTCGGAGCGGGGTGACTCAGGGACGCCCTAGGCCCAGGGAACAAACCCTTGCCTTCACACGGATTCGAAGCTGTTTAAATGACATGTCCTTAACTCTCTAAATGACATGTCCTTAACTCTCTAAATGACGTTCCTTAATCCTCCCACAGAAATGTCCTTTACTCTATTAATCTTAATCAAATGTACACCGTTTTCTCAACGACATACTATGAAATAGCAAAACGACGGCAATGACATAAAAGATATAGTTATTAGCACTGCCAATGACGTAGATAGAATTGCTAATTACGTTATTGTATTGAAGGAGAAACTTTTCCTTTGAGACGATGTCTTGTTTTATTAAATTTTTTTTTATTTAGTTTTTTTTTAGTTTCTTTTTTTTTCTCCAAATAATTGACAAAACAGCATTGCAAACTTACGGAACCAATCTCTGCCTGGATACGGGAAGCGTGTCTTGACCGTACACCTGTTGAGTAGGTCAGTGTGGAGCTGACACGGCCAGTTGCCCACCGAGTCCAGGTGGCGGGGCCTGCAAGAGCAAAGAGATACGAGCTGTCGCCATGTTGTTGCGAGACTCAAAAAATGTGTAGTCTAAAAGCGTTCAGTGAGTGGTTAAATTAACACAGTTATGTTAGTATTCTCTTGTACTTGTACGCTTAATGCAGATGGAGCTTAAAGGGACATTTCAATCGATGATAACGGTTATAATAGGTTAGCTGTATGTGTTCGTTTGTTTTGTTTATGGGTTGTTTTTAATTTTTAGTCAATTCATATTCGAGTGATAATGGGTCGCGACTCACAAATATCCATTAGCAATTCAATTACTAATTATTTTCCCTAGAAAGTGCAACCACTACTGACACGCCTAAAATGAGCTAAATTGTGTCAATGTAGTGGGTGTTGTTGCTGTGTTGTTTTGTTGTTGTTGTTTTTTGTGTGTTTTTTTTTAGGGAGTGGAGTGGGGAATTATTTTTATTTGTTATATACTGAACATTTTTGTAGGGTAGGGTGGTTAATTGTGTTTTATTCTCAAATACATTTTGGAAGGGGAAAGTGTTGTTCTGGCTTTACAATGGTTTCATTACATTTATTATCTTTAAATATTTTTTTAAAACTATTACGTAAATAACAAACCTAAGGACAGCTTCCAGGTAAGGATCCGGAAATAGATTGATGGGCGTCAGCACAGGAAGTGGATCTTTTTTTGACATTTCATCGACGCTGCTGGAAACAAAGAAAATGTAAAATCAAGAACAAATACAAATAACTAATCTTGCCGTTCGTGCATTACTCTTCTAACAACTGAGCTGTCAGCATAGTCCCCAAAACCGAAAAGTCTGCGTTGAGACCAATGTTCCTTTTAAGCTGCGCGGCCTCGCAGATATCTTACGGACGACACGCAGCAGTTTAGAATTGCCACGCAGGAAATTTTGATAAGGAAAATAAAATATCAGTGTTAGGGGAGTGTAAAATTGTGTGCAAAAATATGGATCCTGTGCAAAAATAATGCGGCACAAGGTTGTTGTTTTAAATTTTGCATAGAGACCAACGCACCTTAGAGATAACATTGGGTTGTGACATCACTGACTACAGTGACGGTGGATAACATACGTTACGTTAGCATCTACGCACATAAATCTTCAATGACGCGGGAATAACCAAGGGGATAAATAATTCAGTGAACTTAGGAATTCGCCCTAATGTCAATGTTAATACGTTGAATGAACTATACATATTTAATTTAGCACAAATATCACCAAATGGGTTACGACCTATTTGAAACATTTCATCAGGTACATGAATGACAATGTCAGAGACACGGACAACAATATAAAATAAAAACATTTACCACCTTTAACCCCTTTCAATTCTTTTCAAGTAATTTTATCACAAAGTTCCTGTGTCCATCACTATTTCTTTTTCTCTACACCTTTATTTATAATCATCGTTGTTTCTTTTGTTGTTGTTTTTTCTGTGCTTATCTTTTCTTTACTTGATTCGTTTTTCTATTGTATTTTATATATGATGTAAGGTTAAATTTGTTTTTTGCTATCATTTAAACTGGTTAAGGCGCCACCTATTTTGGTCCATTCATGAGGGTTTAAACGTTTAAAGTGTATTGTTTTATTAGAACAAAGCGTTTTGTGTATCTTGTCAGGAGTCTACGTTAAGATCACGGCTAATCCATGTTTTAACGTACATGAACTTACATGGTGTAGTTGTTGAGGTAGTCGTTGATGCCGTACTGCCGCAAGGTGTTGGGCCAGGTGCTGGGGGTAGACCTCTCGTGACGACGCACGGGCCATGGGTGTTGAGAGGGCGGGCTGTGAGGAGGGGACGGGCAACAGGAGGGGCGTCAGAAAAGGGCTTTACTAAAACCCTCCAAGCATGTTTATGGAGATTAGTCTAACCGAAATATATATATATACGTATGCATACAAACTTTATGTCAATCATTTAATTAAAGATACAATAAGTAAATAAAACGATTGTTATAAAATGAAATTTCAATTTTAAAAAATTATGTGTTAACTTCTTAAAGCACACGATTTTATTTGCATAAAAGAGAAAACAATCTACTACCCTGGACAACTGAAACAATCTACTACCCTGGACAACTGAAACAATCTACTACCCTGGACAACTGAAACAATCTACTACCCTGGAAAACTGAAATATCTTAAGACTTAAAATGAAATCAATGGACGCTCATCGCGTATTTTAAATCTATGTTAAAGAAAATTTGCGACACCTTACGGTTCAATGTAAAGCTAATTACACATTACGATAATGAACATAAACTGCTTATTATAGTAAAAATAATATTGAGCAAAAAATTATATATATATATATATATATATATATAATATATATATATATATATATATATATATATTATATATATATATATATATATATATATATAAACTGTCGATAGAATGAATGTACATTGAGTGATACAGTAAGAACCATTTGCGCCTTTTAATTTTTATCAAGCGTGTTTCCTTATTTTACATTACTTTTACTTTTATACACGACTATAATCTCCATAGATGACAAAAATCTACCAAGTTAGAAGAAGGGAGACTAAAGAGTTGAACGGGGATGGGATCGTGTATTTTGTCTTATCAGTGGTGGAGATTCTAACGAGAAATAGATGAGCACGACTGAACTACTACTCACAGTGTCCTGTCGATGTAAGCCGAATGATTTAGACTGCCCCTGGCAACGCTCATCTGTTGTCAAAATATATAAATATGTATTGCTTACATATATAATATATATATATGACAGGAAAAAATGATTTAATGCTTAGCTGCACCAATTTCGTACATGTTTACCCCGGAGAAGACTATCGCTGCGGGAGAGTCATGCGCTCAGACAAAGCTGTGAGGCAATGCCCAGCGGATAGCTCAGGTACAAGGCAATGCCCAGCGGATAGCTCAGGTACTAGGCAATGCCCAGCGGATAGCTCAGGTACTAGGCAATGCCAGGCGGATAGCTCAGGTACTAGGCAAGGCTTTCAGAGGGAAGTAATAATAAGCGTTCCAGAGCATTACGTAAGATACAAAGAAACCAACCAAAACCAGAGGCGTTACCTCTGTGTCATCTATTTTGGCCGCCCCGCCCCCCCCCCATCAAATTGGTCAGATTCGCGTTTCTCCTTAAATGAAATGGAGTCTCTGCAAATTGAAGTAACCCATTCTCGATTGTATAATGGAAACAGCCACGGCATTTGATGTTCTCTGATTCAGTTGAGGGCGCAACCCATGGTGGATTAAGGGGGGGGGCTGAACGGGCTAAAGCCAAGGGCCCCCGATGATTTAGGGCCCCCAAACTTAGCATATTTAAAATAAATGTGAACAAATGTATACATGAATTGCTGAAAATATGATAAATTAATAAATTCTCATCTTTTAAAATTATCTCTTTTCCGACACGATAGTCTTAGCAGTCAAAAAACCTGATTTGATAGGCTCAATAACAGAAATTATTAAAGAATATTATATATATATTTTAAATTGACAACCATAGTTGAGCTATCGTTGCCGAATGAGATGTATTAAGGCTTGTGGTGCAATCGGTGGCGGTATCGATCCCTGGTTGGGGTTTGAATAATTTTTTTTCATGTGTTTTTTAATTTTATAAATTATCTTTTACACTCAATTTTAGGATATCGGCAAAAAGTTATTTCTTCGAATTCGGTTTTTTCATGAATAATCATTTTGGATGAATATTTACAAGCTACAGTCTTATATTAGCTGCTAGCAATCATTTTATCTAAAGGTACACTGGCTGGATAGGGCCCCAGTTTGAATTGCAGCCAGGGGCCCCGTGCAGTCTTAATCCGCCCCTGGGCGCAACTGACACCGAATATATGTATTTTGATCCCTCACTGTTTTCTATCATTTTTCTTTTATGTAAGCTTCTAAAATATGAGGGAGGAGGTTTTTCAGTTAGAGGGGTGTTGTTGAAATAACTCAAATAGGAAGGCAGGGGTTTTGTTCCCGTGGCTAAAGGTGTTCCTGAGTCCATCCCAGCTCTGATGGGTACCTGACGTTAGTTGGGGAAATAAAGGAGGCTGGTCAATCCATATCATAGCCATGACCTGTTAACGATACGTCATTTGACCACATGCCAGCATGGACTGCGCGTTCTTATAATAACTTAGGACTCAATAATCTTCTACACAGTTTGTATGTTGTTGTTTTTTGTTGTTGTTGTTTTTTAACGAAGTCTTTGAAATTTCGACAGCTGTTGACAAGATGGAGGGGGTGAGCTACTTATTGCTTAAATGATGTTGACATGATAAATGGACGAAGACCCATGGTGACTAAATTTGAACAGATACGCCGACAATATATCATTCAAGAAATGAACTTTCACTTTTACGTTGGCTTAAAAGTATTGAGATGAGATAAAAAAATTATATATACAGTATACTTACAATGATGATGTATAAGTCGCACCAGCCGAAGATGTTGAACTTATGAGCGTGGTACAATGGTAAAAGGTGCAGAGCAGTCAAAATTTTGTGTGTGAAATTTAATTACTTTGTACTTCTTAACTTCAACCTAATAATGATGACATCTTGCCAGCATTCTTCAGTGGCAGTTCTGAACCGTTCTGCACCAATCTGAAAATGGGTGCGAAATTTCGATAAAATTTAGGCTAAATCTTTTTTTATTTACTTTTATTGTGTCAGTAACTAAAATTTTAACTCAACTATGACGCACTCGTAGCTTGTTTTTTAAACTTTTGTTCAAATATCGAACACATTTTAATGACTTTGTAATAGACAAGGAAATCTATATCTACAATAGACACCCAAAGAACATTGGTAGACCTCATCTCTTCACTAGACACCCAAAGAACATTGGTGTAATAGAACTTGTGGCTGGTCAAGTGACAAGGCTTTAACACACTGTGGTCTGTTTAACAACTGTCTTTAATTACTATATACAATTCACTGTGATCAAATGTACAATTAACTACCTAAACAGCTCGTATGCCATCCACTGCAATCCACCCCGGTTGCCTCATGAACCGTACATTTATAGCCAGCTATTCTCTCAGTCCTCGACCAGCACGCTTACAGTTCAACTCACAACCCACGTGTTTCATACTAGGTCAAGTCATTGCATTCTCATTCAATATAAACACAACAACACGTCTCTCACAATTGGTAGACCTCATCTATTCACAGACACCCAAAGAACATTGGTACACCTCATCTCTTCACTAGACACCCAAAGAACATTGGTAGACCTGATCTCTTCACTAGACACCCAAAGAACATTGGTAGACCTCATCTCTTCACTAGACACCCAAAGAACATTGGTAGACCTGATCTCTTCACTAGACACCCAAAGAACATTGGTAGACCTCATCTATTCACAGACACCCAAAGAACATTGGTAGACCTCATCTCTTCACTAGACACCCAAAGAACATTGGTAGACCTGATCTCTTCACTAGACACCCAAAGAACATTGGTAGACCTCATCTATTCACAGACACCCAAAGAACATTGGTAGACCTGATCTCTTCACTAGACACCCAAAGAACATTGGTAGACCTCATCTATTCACAGACACCCAAAGAACATTGGTAGACCTGATCTCTTCACTAGACACCCAAAGAACATTGGTAGACCTCATCTATTCACAGACACCCAAAGAACATTGGTAGACCTGATCTCTTCACTAGACACCCAAAGAACATTGGTAGACCTCATCTATTCACAGACACCCAAAGAACATTGGTAGACCTGATCTCTTCACTAGACACCCAAAGAACATTGGTAGACCTCATCTCTTCACTAGACACCCAAAGAACATTGGTAGACCTGATCTCTTCACTAGACACCCAAAGAACATTGGTAGACCTCATCTATTCACAGACACCCAAAGAACATTGGTAGACCTCATCTATTCACAGACACCCAAAGAACATTGGTAGACCTCATCTATTCACAGACACCCAAAATAACTTTGGTAGCTCTAATTATACACTAAACATCCAAAGTTTCATAGCCGACTTCCCAGAAAGTACGGAATAAAAAACAACAACATTCAAATAATACTGTGTAGTCACAAAAAAGGAGGGGGTGGGGGCACAGAGATATTGTCACCCGATGGTCTTATTAAGTCACAGGAGTAACAGGGGTTTACCATGCCCGGGGTGGGAAAAACGTTTCCTTGCCTCGACTACGAAAAAAGATCTCCGAAATCGACGCTCATCGATTTAAGAAAAAAAGTGACGCTCAAAGGAGGCGAACCACAAACCGCGCCAGAGTGATATATTACCATAGTCACAATGTAATGTTACTCACCAAAATAGTTTTAACACTTGACCCGGAAGAAATCACAGGGTGGGAAGTAGAGTCCCAGATTTGGATATGGTATCACATAGGGAGGAGTCGCTTTACCCCCGGGTCTACAATAGGGGGTTGGACAGCTGTCATTCACCCAGTTGTAAGGGCGTGGCTTATTACAACATGCGGACCTGGAGACAAACGAAAACACGATATCTTAAAAGTGAATGATACCCAAAAACAAAACCACTAATTAAGAAGCAGCTAAATTGTTAAATAAAGAGTACTGGCGTGAGATTTCTGGAGCTGTGAATGTATAAAATCTAAATTAATAAAGAAGCAGGAAGTCATGAGACGTTTCTTGTAACTAAATAGCACACAGAAAGGTCATTGGATTAAAAAGTAAGCCAGTATAGAAACAAACAATTAACTAGACCATAGAGATAAGAACCGGTGGCACCCACCTGTCAAATGACCACAGAGACAAGAACCAGTGGCACCCTCCTGTCAAATGACCACAGAGACAAGAACCAGTGGCACCCTCCTGTCAAATGACCACAGAGACAAGAACCAGTGGCACCCACCTGTCAAATGACCACAGAGACAAGAACCAGTGGCACCCACCTGTCAAATGACCACAGAGACAAGAACCAGTGGCACCCACCTGTCAAATGACCACAGAGACAAGAACCAGTGGCACCCACCTGTCAAAGGACCACAGAGACAATAATCAGTGGCACCCACCTGTCAAAGAAACTCCAAGGGTTACAGAGATCCACATGGGTCCAGTACTCGGCGGGCGGGACGGGAAACACTGGACGGTAGGCTGGTGGGAGATGTGGCTGGCAACAAAACAGCTGTGAGTTTGGGAGTTTGAGAGAGAATATGGCATTAGTAGTTGACATTTGTAGTTGACATTAGTAGTTGACATTTGTAGTTGACATTAGTAGTTGACATTTGTAGTTGACATTAGTAGTTGACATTTGTAGTTGACATTTGTAGTTGACATTTGTAGTTGACATTAGTAGTTGACATTAGTAGTTGACATTAGTAGTTGACATTAGTAGTTGACATTAGTAGTTGACATTTGTAGATTGCATTAGCAACTGGCAGTAGCAGCTTGCTTTAAAAGTTGACATTATGAGTTGACATTAGCGGATTACAAAAGCAGCTGACATTAGTAGTTGGCATTAGCAGATGGAAATTTTTATGTTGTTGACACACACCTAGTTCTTTGTGTTTAAGACGATGAGACTAAACCTATCAAGCGTGCGGGACGTATCCGGACTGACCTAGTTAAATTTGAATACCCTGAGCGGATCCTCAAGTTGCTGCAATCAAAGTTTCCTTTGAAACTCACTCAGTCATAAAATGAACAAAAAACCTTTTTAAAAGAATGAGGCCCAGCTGCAGTGAGGAATGTAGAATCTCGCATGAAAAAGCAGAAAATAATTTTTTAGTCACAAACTAAGTAGTCACACAGGGGGGACTCAGAACTCTAAGTTTTATTGAAATTTATTGTGATCGATTGTGGGATTTAATGTGAGATATAAAATTTGATCAACTAACACCTTTGTTGTAAAACGGCAAAAGTTTTGGTCACGGATGGTTGAACTTAACTCAGCGTGACGCGTAAAATGTCAACAAAAGCTTTCCGCTACATATAGAGATCAACTAAAAATGCATTAATTTAATTACGGTTTATTCGATCGATCTGAGAATTTAATAGCAGTATCCTCCCCACAAGCCAAACCTACTGTGAAAATTTCAGCTCTCTAGCAAGTCAGAAAACGTGTTTACGAGCGTTTTGAAAAAGTTGACGACAGAACCGGAAGCGTTGAATCCGGAATCCTTCACGAGTTAATAGGATAGGGGCCTCAAAAAATACGTGGTTCTGCTATTGTTCTTTTGTATTCGATCTTCTTTCATTTATTAGGGTATTGAGAGCCTTCTGGCGAAACTTGAATTTGCGGCAAATGTTGTTTTAGTTTAAAAGAAGTCTTATTAAAATTACTTTGTATTCATTAAAATAAAATAGGATCAATATTCCCATTGAAGTTATTGTATAAATCTCTTAGAAAACGGCATTTTACACATATTTTGTACATTTCATTTTCAAGTTATTTTTCTAAGTTGATTTAATTGAAAACTGAAGGAATTATGCAAAGATGCTGCCATTCTAAATTTAAAATGTGATATTGATAACCCGAGATGCAAAAGAAATAATTGATCTTTGGCGGATTATAGCAGTGAATATTCCTGTATTTGTAGGTATTATAGTTAAAGAATAACTTTTTTTTTAAATATCCCTTTAAATTTTTATTAAAATGTTCTACAAAAAGTATGTGTTTTAATAAAATATAAACTTTAGACCAGGCGAATTTTTGCTCGTTAAAAACACTTACATTCTAGAAATCACTGAAATAAAGGCATTATGAAATTTTGTTTTAATAATATCAGAAAGCAGAAATAATTTTCCAAAAGCTTTTTTGTTAATAGTAATTTATTGTTAATAGTAAAATACATTATAGAACCTTTTACAGTCATTCGTAGCTTTTTAGAAACTTCAAAGTATTCTTGAAATCTAATTAAAACACCTAAGAAAAATAATTGGTAGATACGTGTATTAGAAACTTAAGAAACAATTTTTTAAGACTTCTTTTAAATAATCTAAAAACCATTTTCAAAATTCGATCCTGATAGTATTAGGTAGAAACTTCTAGACTCTTGATAATGATATGAGATTACTTTTATAGTATCATTATTTCAATATTAAAACATCTGAAAATCAAAATGCCACACTTCTAAACGTATTCAATTAAAATTAAAGTTAAAGCAAGGCCCTATTTACTAAGTTGAGGTTTTAATAATCAGATTGTAATTTTTTTCGTATAAATTGTCTCCTTGTCGTCACGCTCTATGGTGTTTTTTACCCTTCAGTTTACATTTGTTGCGTCTCCGGTCTTTTAACCAAAACCATAGTAATGATATCATGTCAGCATAGTAGAATATGATGAATATTCAAACTAAATTTTAAAGTTAAAGCTTTCAGCACGCAACATTCGGGAAGGCAAAGTACGTGTAATAATAAACTGAGAAAGAAAGTACTCAGGGAAACCATGAGAATGTGAGAGATGTTGTATTTATGTCACTTGATGTAGCAGCGTAGCGTGGGTATATGCCGCCCGGGGCATTCCCCCCCCCCTGCCCCCTCACTACGCCACTCACTTGATGACCACTTTTTATTCACAGGAGCTGAGGGTTTTGCCAAATGAGAACCAACCCTTGAAAAATTTGCATACTTTTTTTTTAGTTCCATAGGACCATGTTTACCACAAGACGACGTTTTAGCCATATTAAGCAATCACGTTCACTTGCTTGCAATGGGATGTAGGGTATAAAACAATTAGCCATATTAAGCAATCACGTTCACTTGCTTGCAATGGGATGTAGGGTATAAAACAATTAGCCATATTAAGCAATCACGTTCACTTGCTTGCAATGGGATGTAGGGTATAAAACAATTAGCCATATTAAGCAATCACGTTCACTTGCTTGCAATGGGATGTAGGGTATAAAACAATTAGCCATATTAAGCAATCACGTTCACTTGCTTGCAATGGGATGTAGGGTATAAAACAATTAGCCATATTAAGCAATCACGTTCACTTGCTTGCAATGGGAAGTAGGGTATAAAACAATTAGCCATATTAAGCAATCACGTTCACTTGCTTGCAATGGGATGTAGGGTATAAAACAATTAGCCATATTAAGCAATCACGTTCACTTGCTTGCAATGGGATGTAGGGTATAAAACAATTAGCCATATTAAGCAATCACGTTCACTTGCTTGCAATGGGATGTAGGGTATAAAACAATTTAATTTCTGATTACAATGTAATAAGATGAGAATCGGTTGGTGAGTTATAGGTTCCCATTTTTACCTGAATGCAGCCGCCCCCCGCCACACCCACGCCTAAATTAAAATCATGTGAAAGTTAAGTGCTTTAGCGAATATTAAGGACAAAACTATAAAGCATACATGGTTTGTGTATAGTAAATACTTAGAAATTTAATTTTTCTTTGAATGAGTTATTTTATTAGATTTTTTTTCAAACTTACAATACGACACTAATTCAAAATCACCATTCACGCAGTGATGAATACTAGTAGTATGGCGTTTTATGGTTTTCTTTGTTCCGTTTCTTTCTTTTTTGTTAACTGCAGAACTCTCGTAAAATACGGAAGAAATTGTGACAAAACTAATCATGCATTGCGATTTAAAGGAGCTTAGCTTTTTTATTGGTTACTGTACGTCAATAATCTAACTTAAATTTATATTGGCTATTGAGAGCAATTGTTCCGCGTGTTACAAATTGTGCCTTTGAGATTTAGCTGATCTCACCCAATCTCTAATTACTGATTTATGGAGCAAAATCACAAACTTAAATGATCATAAAGATGTACACAATTACCTAAAGTGTTTTTTGCTCTTTTTCTTTTTTTTCTGAAAAACGGAAATGAAGACTAATTATATTGATAAATTCCATTTGGTAAACAACTCCGCTCTCCACACACAAAAAGCTTACAAGCTTTTATTGCAGTGAACCAGTATCTCAAACCCCACACACAAAATGTTTAAAATTAGCCCCTTCACTTGCCTCCTTTTTAAATCCCTTATATTAACTTCACCGGCGTCTCTCTCTCTCTCTCTGTCTGTCTGTCTTGGGCTCGGCGGGCGGAAAAACAGAAGTCAAAAATGACCCATTTCCCATGATCCGATCAAACTGAAATTTGGCACACGGACCCGTCGAACCTAACAATGCATCGTATCAAAATTTCAGATCGATCGAACGTACCATAATTAAATTAATGCATTTTTAGTTTATCCTTATATGAGGTATGTAATTCAAAATTCACTGTTTGTTTTGTTTTTTTAATTCAGGTTCCACGTGAGTTTGAGTTGACGCCGACCGTCGTGTGACGCGACCGTCGTGCCGACACCCCCTCACATCCCACCCCCATTTATTAAAGACAAGGGACATCACTCAGTGTCAGTCTGTAAATGTTTAAAAATAATCACTACTGTTAGTTATGTCTCATATATAAGGGATTTATAGTCAAAAACTTTGTTTTTACGGGTTTGTTTTATTTAAATCCCTTATATTAACTTCACCGGCGTCTCTCTCTCTCTCTCTCTCTGTCTGTCTGTCTTGGGCTCGGCGGGCGGAAAAACAGAAGTCAAAAATGACCCACTTCCCATGATCCGATCGAACTGAAATTTGGCACACGGACCCGTCTGACCTAACAATGCATCGTATCAAAATTTCAGATCGATCGAACGTACCGTAATTAAATTAATGCATTTTTAGTTTATCCTTATATGAGGTATGTAATTTAAATTCACATTTGTTATTGTTTTTTTGCCACGTGAAATTTTGAGCTGACGCATTGAGGCGACCCAACGAAGCGACGGGCGCTTTTGTTTACATTTTACGTGTCACTCTGAGCTCGGTCAAGCGAATCGGTGACCAGACTTTTCCCCTCTCCCCCACCCCCCCCCTCCCCCACCCACCCCTTCCCACCCCCCCACCCCCCCCCCACTAGGGTTATGATGCAAAGTTGAGTTATGACAGATTCAGTCTGTAAATGTTTGAAAATAATCAATACTGTTAGTTACGTCTCATATATAAGGGATTTATAGTCAAAAACTTTGTTTTTACGGGTTTGTTTTTTTTTATTTCACTTAGTGGCCCGGCCTACAAACAGCTGAAAATGTGGAAAATTACCGTATTTTCACGCATATTCCCCGCGGGTTATAACAGATTTTACAAACCCCGCACCCCCCCTGCGGGGTATCTCCGTGGGCGTGGGTATCTGAATTATTTTTTTTACTGAATAATGCATCAATGGCGCTATTACTTGCAAAACACGAATATAAAATTAGATTCTGTATAACTTCTGGTAAGTTTGTTCACAATCTACCTTAAATCGCTTGATATTACGTATCTGATTTTATAACGCGGTGAGCGATAATATATATATACAGTTCATTCAACTAGAGTGGTTCAGCGTGATATTACTTCTCAAATGTGATGGGATAGTGCGGGGTATTAGCGTGGGCGGGTTATACCACAATTATTTTACAGGATCTAAAAATTCTGCGGGGAATATGCGTGAAAATACGGTAAACACGCATGTTTCTAGCAATCGGACATCTGAACTTACAGTTCGTCTTCGCTTTTCAAATTCTTTATTGAAACGTTGTATTTCTCCAGGCAGTTCCAGTGGTCTGTGGTATAAAAGAACAACTTAAATAGAAGAAGGATTTATTTAATTTTCCAAAGAAGAATAATAGTTTATTTTTAATTAGCCAAAATTGACAGCTTTTACTGAAACTGAAATGAAAACTTTCACAAATTTTAGACAAAAATAGTTTTTATTGTTTATTTAAACTTATATGATCATAATCAGAACTTCCAATCTATTGGTTATGTCATACAATAAACTGCAGTTATAATTATGCTTATGCGCCCTTGGTCTTTGCGATTAATACAAAGCAACGTACTGACTTTGGCATATAATTTCTTATAAATCTCGTTTTAACCATATAGTATCGCAAACAAGAGGTACCAGGAATGGGCCGACAGCACGACTGCCAACATGCCCATGAGGCCAAGTCGAACAGACCAGTGGTGGAGAACACCAGAGTTTGGTGATTCAAATGAGAACGGAGCACTGCCCCCCCCCAACTCGTACTTCAACAGGCTAGACCACAAAAGGGGCTAGAACTGCTGGCATTGCAGCCTAGCCTCTGAAACAGAAGTGCACCTGTTGACTTCGTTCTCCGCGCTGGACGCAGCCCGGGGGAGGTTACGGCGGTGAGAGGCTCAGACAACGTCGTATGGCACTGCTCGGCAGAGGGAGCTGGTTGCCCAGGTACTGGCCAAGGCTTTAAGACAGTCATCTCAAACTTACAGAATATGAGATTATATTAGTATCGCAAACAAAGTGATACCGAGGACTTACTCAATAAATCTGTTTGGCGGACAGACCATCTCCTCGTCGTACTGGGGGTAGGAGTATGTGGGAGTCCTGGGTTCGACTCCGGTGTAGTGGCACAGATTGTCATTGTTGCTGATGCCCGTCAGATGATAACTGTTGACGTTGGGCTCAAACTCCACGGGCCCGAGGCTTGGACACACGACCCTGCGGTTGTACATTCGTTAATGTCATGCAATGGTCAGATCTCAGTGCGTATTACACAGTTTAAGTTAAAATGACAAACTGTTAAGCGAATGATTTAGTATTTAGATGTCAATCAGAGAAATATGGTACTCTTTGATCAACAGGGTGCACTATAATATGAGAAATAGAGTGTATAAGAATGATGAATAGGGTGCTCTATTATATGTGAGAGAGGGTCTCTAAAATTGATGAATAAGTTCCACTATAAAAATATGATGATGAAAAGGTTAACCTTGGACGAATGAAGGGGGCACATAAAGAAGGTACTCTTTGTTGGTATTATAAATTTGGCAGTTATCTTTCCCAAACAGATGTCTTCAATACAGCGTTGTAATATATCGTTATACCATGGGGCGAGTTCATTGGAGTGGAATTTTATGACAGTTCAAGCACGAAGGCTTATTTACTTGCAAAATGGGGAGATGGCGGAGTGAGGTAATATTCTTCTGATTGACGTTTTCTGATATAAAGTGACGTCCGCCATTTGGCCTAATTTAGGCGCTGATAGTTTTCCTGCCCTGTGGGTTGTTGCCGCCTAGGGCCTAGGGCGTATTGAGATGTCTGTTAATTGAGATGTCTATTAATTGAGATGTCTGTTAATTGAGATGTCTGTTAATTGAGATGTCTGTTGATTGAGATGTCTGTTAATTGAGATGTCTGTTAATTGAGATGTCTGTTAATTGAGATGTCTGTTGCACGCTTCCACGTCAAAAACTCCACAGTTTGGCAGAGAATACCGCCCCTCCTCAAGGAACAAATAAGTTCAGCCCAGTATCGATATCCCTCTCTTCCCCGGGGCTACGCCACTGGCAATGCCCTTCAAATATCATGTCAGCCCTGCAGCAATAGTGTTTTAAGGAAACAAATGTGTTCTTGTCTATTACAGACGCTCCTTCTATTCACAAGATTATTGCATCCTGCGCGTATCCATGGTTTATTGCATTTTTATTAGAGATTTAAATGTTGACAGTGTGTTGGTTTTACTTCTTTGTTCAGGCAACCCATTCCACGCCCGAATGCCAGGCGGAAAAGAGGATTTATATGTTTTATTTTTGCAAATGATACAAGAAAAAAAAGTATCATTATTTTGTCTATCTGAGTGTTGCTTTATAATATCTTTGCGTTTTATATTTTCAAATTCTAATTAATTGCCATATGTGTTTTTACTACTTTGCTCTTTGTTCTTCTATCCTCTATTGCTTCTAGATTTTATGATTTAACTCGTAGTGTTAGTGTCGCTCTTGTCAATTTTGAAAATTCTCCAGGCGTGCATCTGTATGAAAAAGGACGTCACGAAAGCTGGAATGGGTCTGGCCAATGACAAAACCAAACGTATCATTACTAATTCAAATTCGCTAGTTGAAGGGCTTTTGTAAAGAAGAGCGCAAGTGTTATGTTTTTACACTTTTTTCCCCAAAAGAAAACCTGAATAGAACAATAGAGACACAAAACTTACTTCATTGTTATGGGTTTAAAAAAATAGAAATGGAAAATACTTAAATTTCAGAGATAAAAAAAACAGCAAAACTTGCAGCGCAGTTTATTAAGATGGTCTGGAACGCACGGTCAAATGATCTGCCCATTAGTGCATTCCATTCAATGTATGTGCACTTGGTGTGCAACGTTATGTCAATTCCTTCTTGAACCATCGTAATCGTATGCCGTTCTATTCTCTGCTAATTGGTCGAATAGTGAATAGACCACATGAAGGCAAATAACTATACATTATTTTATAATCATGACCCATGCCATTAGATTGATTCGACAAAAGCGTAGTTCTGGAGATGAAGCATTGACTGATATACGCTTAAGTTAAGTTTCTGAACACATCACATCGCTCCGAATTAGAAAACTGATATGCATGTAGTGCGTATGTCGAAAATCTACCATGATAACTTTTTTAAAGTATCGTATTTGCGGTGTTTTGAAACTTAGTTCATGGTAATGCCCGGTGAGCGGATGACAGATGAAACGGAATCTGTCGCAAAATGCATTGGTTCGATCTGTTCAGACGATAGATTGGACTTGTCCGGGTGGAGAAGCTGAAACCGGGCTTTTCCAAAACGTCATGAGCTTTACAGTAAATTGATAACATATAAACAGGGTATGAGTTAGCCTGACAGAACGTAACAAGAGACCACGGCGGTGACAAACACACCCGGCAGGGTCAGTCTGGAGAATAGACTAATTCAAGAATATGGGACCCTTGGACCACATGGGATGAATGTTGTGTTTGCGCTGACAACCTAATCGTTTTGCCACACCCACTCTCTCCTTTCATACATAAGCTCACACTTTTCCCTTCTTCCTTCATTGACTCTTCGGATTTCACCGCAGCTAAGTTTTTATTTTTTAGTATTCTTATTTCTTTATATTCGTTTTATTTGTGTACCTTTTTTGTTCGTTGAGGAAGGCTCTTCGCCGAAACGTTCGCTGTTTTGTTACGTCAGGCTAACTCATACCCTGTTTACATGTTATCCATTTACTAAACTATAAGCCTGATTGCAGTCTCACCGCCATTATTATGTGCTTTACAGACGCTGTTCCCGTGATTCCATGGTTTACGGCTCCTATGCTGCCATGAATCTTGTGTCTGGGTTTGCATCCAACGTTTTCAGTGAGGTTTTTGTGTTACCTATATATATCGTTATAGTGTTTCTTCTGCGTGAAATCGAAACGCGTTTCCTTTTAAAGGAACAGGGGTGAATCAAACCTCCTCCTTTCTTACATTCCAGTTACTGCCAACATGAAATCTGAATTCTTCATCCCGAAATATATTGAAACGTATGACTCATGACTGCAACCACGTGACAACATACTGACAGAGTTGACCAAGGTCCGTGCCGTTTGCTTCCAGTAACGCGGGGTTGGGTGTAGGACGGCTTCGCCATGATTCAATCAAGACGAGATTCATCGCTCATACAGTTTGATGCAGGGGAGGGGGTGGGGTGGGGGTGCGTAACGGGGCAGCGATCAAAACCATTACTAAAAACAACACTGTAGACTGAACCACCTTATAAAAACAGAATTAATATTTTTAAAAAATAAAGTGTGATAAGCAAACATAACGCATGTGTTTTTGTTTTTAACAGATCCAATTGATCACTTTGTTTCATAAAAACATGTGTAGGGTGATGGCCTCCCCATTTGCAGGCAGACTCATGCCGATGATAAAAATGATGTATCAAAATTTAAGTTCTATCGAATGTACTGTAATTAAATTAATGAATTTTTAGATTATCTCTATTTATCTCTATGAAGCATGTTATTTTTTTTGCTAGAGTGTCGCGGTGCGTATTACATTGAACGACCTTTTTAATACTTTCCTGTTGCGCTGTGCAGTGCGTATTATATTGACGATACTTTTTAAAAATATATTCCCGATATGTAAATGTAAATGGTATTAATTGCTAATCTGTCTCGCGGTGCGCACTATGTTAAACATGTTTTTATAACCCTTTTCCCATGATCAAATCGAGCTTTTTTTATACTATAAATCCTTTCTATATTTGAGACATAACTAAAATTTTGGATTTTTGGATTGTCGTGCGATGCGTATTGAAATGAACATTCTTTCAGTTACGTCTCGTATATAAAGGATTTATAGTCAAAAACTTGGTTTTTTACGGGTTTTTTAAAATTATAAAATTAAGATTCTTCGCATGCCCCTCTTAAATAAGGTTAATTCAAGGGCGGTTTTTGTGCGTGTCTTCTTTGGACCATCAATGACATTGACGTATATATTAGACCAGTGAAAGATGTCATGTGCAATGTAATTATTGTAAGGCGGCCATACGCTGTATTAGACCAGTATACTTGGACGAAAGATGTCATGTGCAATGTAATTATTGTAAGGCGGCCATACGCTGTATTAGACCAGTATACTTGGACGAAAGATGTCATGTGCAATGTAATTATTGTAAGGCGGCCATACGCTGTATTAGACCAGTATACTTGGACGAAAGATGTCATGTGCAATGTAATTATTGTAAGGCGGCCATACGCTGTATTAGACCAGTATACTTGGACGAAAGATGTCATGTGCACTGTAATTATTGTAAGGCGGCCATACGCTGTATTATACCAGTATACTTGGACGAAAGATGCCATGTGCACTGTAATTATTGTAAGGCGGCCATACGCTGTATTAGACCAGTATACTTGGACGAAAGATATCATGTGCACTGTAATTATTGTAAGGCGGCCATACGCTGTATTAGACCAGTATACTTGGACGAAAGATATCATGTGCACTGTAATTATTGTAAGGCGGCCATACGCTGTATTAGACCAGTATACTTGGACGAAAGATGTCATGTGCACTGTAATTATTGTAAGGCGGCCATACGCTGTATTAGACCAGTATACTTGGACGAAAGATATCATGTGCACTGTAATTATTGTAAGGCGGCCATACGCTGTATTAGACCAGTATACTTGGACGAAAGATGTCATGTGCAATGTAATTATTGTAAGGCGGCCATACGCTGTATTAGACCAGTATACTTGGACGAAAGATGTCATGTGCACTGTAATTATTGTAAGGCGGCCATACGCTGTATTAGACCAGTATACTTGGACGAAAGATGTCATGTGCACTGTAATTATTGTAAGGCGGCCATACGCTGTATTAGACCAGTATACTTGGACGAAAGATGTCATGTGCAATGTAATTATTGTAAGGCGGCCATACGCTGTATTAGACCAGTATACTTGGACGAAAGATATCATGTGCACTGTAATTATTGTAAGGCGGCCATACGCTGTATTAGACCAGTATACTTGGACGAAAGATGTCATGTGCAATGTAATTATTGTAAGGCGGCCATACGCTGTATTAGACCAGTATACTTGGACGAAAGATATCATGTGCACTGTAATTATTGTAAGGCGGCCATACGCTGTATTAGACCAGTATACTTGGACGAAAGATGTCATGTGCAATGTAATTATTGTAAGGCGGCCATACGCTGTATTAGACCAGTATACTTGGACGAAAGATGTCATGTGCAATGTAATTATTGTAAGGCGGCCATACGCTGTATTAGACCAGTATACTTGGACGAAAGATGTCATGTGCACTGTAATTATTGTAAGGCGGCCATACGCTGTATTAGACCAGTATACTTGGACGAAAGATGTCATGTGCACTGTAATTATTGTAAGGCGGCCATACGCTGTATTAGACCAGTATACTTGGACGAAAGATGTCTTGTGCAATGTAATTATTGTAAGGCGGCCATACGCTGTATTAGACCAGTATACTTGGACGAAAGATGTCATGTGCACTGTAATTATTGTAAGGCGGCCATACGCTGTATTAGACCAGTATACTTGGACGAAAGATGTCATGTGCAATGTAATTATTGTAAGGCGGCCATACGCTGTATTAGACCAGTATACTTGGACGAAAGATGTCATGTGCACTGTAATTATTGTAAGGCGGTCATACGCTGTATTAGACCAGTATACTTGGACGAAAGATGTCATGTGCACTGTAATTATTGTAAGGCGGCCATACGCTGTATTAATAAGTATAACTATAACTTTTGCCTCCACTCCCTATTAAACACGTGCCTGAGTCATTATTAAAATATTTATTTTTTAATTCTTAAACCAGTAACAGAAATATTTGAGTGTCACTCAATTTTCTACCATTTGAATCACTTTTTACGTATTTTTCTTTCATATTGTACTTTCAACGAGCCAAAAATGTATAATAAAGTATTTAATTTGTTAACCCTTAACACGGCACTGTCCTTTCATAAAAAAATATACAGAATTAATTAATGCGATTAAGCAGAGGCGTAACAACGACTTGGCATCGGGACATAAATGAGCATACGATTTGTACAGTAGAGCACCAATATCCCTAAATACGACCATTGGTATTGTATAGAGTTAAGCATGAACAATTAAGTGCATCTTGTCATTGCTTGTCCACCCGTCGACTCACCCACTCAATTACAACTACAAATATAATGAGCCAGAGACCATTTTACAGCTTTGGGATCGCTTGTTCCTAAAAAAATTTTTAACGATTAATCGACCCACCATTATAAATGTACTGGAAGTAAAAAACAAATTATTTCAGCCGATAAATATAAACTAATTTCCGGACGTTTACACTAACATTTTGGTTTTAAACTATTGACTGACATGAATGTTCAAAATGTTGATAAAGGTTATTGTGTCCGTTGAGAGAAATCGTTTGCCTACCATGCAATGTTCCCTCTAAGTCTAACCTTCGAAGGTCCATGTGCACAGTTTAAAAAAACAACTCATGTGCAAAGTTGCACAACGTCCAATTTTGTGTGCGATATTTTACAAAATTTGCTGTGCGGTGATTCTAAATTTCTGCGTGGCGTCAGTCAAATATATGCGCCAGCTGCACTGCTTAAAGGGATCATTGCTAACATGGTTCTAACACTTCGATTACATATCACCTGCAAACCAAACATCCCCTACAGTATCGGAAACTTCAGCTGAGACAATCTAAAGCTATGTGAACGATTGTCCATCTTGGCTGGTTATATTGTCAATAAGGCCCGCTTATCACTTGAACCAAATAATGTCAATACTCTTGTCTGTTTGCGTTGTTATTTAAAAGATGTCATATAAAGAAGACATTCCAGTGTTATTTCGATAAGTACGTTTAATAAATGTTACTTATGACACCATAAATTTCAATATTTGGCTTTAATCGAAATTAACGATTAATTAATCGTTAATTTTTTCAAATGTTAACGATTAAATTTAATTTAATCGTTAACAGCCCTACTTGTGCCACATCCACAATAGATAACCATTTGGTGTAACATATATAAGCAGGGCGAAGTATTAACATGGAATTACTTTGGATAACTATTAGCTATGGGTTTATATCAAAAATGGAAAACTATGGTACAACTTGGCATATCTTGAACTAGAACTGTTGGTTTTATGAGGCTATCAAAATGGGGAAACTATGGTACAACTTGGCATATCTATTCTTGAACTGGAACTCTTGGTTTTATGAGGATATCAAAATGGGGAAACTATGGTACAACTTGGCATATCTTGAATTGGAACTGTTGGTTTTATGTGGATATCAAAATGGAGAAACTGTTAATGCTTATAACTTGACATTATTACTTGAACAGGAACTGTTGGCTTTTATGTGTATATCAAATGGAAAAAATATTGTACAATTTGGCATATCTTGGATTGGTCAACAACTATTGGTATATAATAGCTAAAATATGGTGTGAGGCTTTTAGAGAATAAAATGTTTTTTTAAAATTTAAACAGGGTTTATATAGGCCTGACATGACGTCACAAAACAACATTTGACAAAAAGCCTTCCTCAACCAACTAATAGACAAAAACAAATAAAGTAAACTAAATTTAATCAACAAAATAAAATGAAAACTTAGATGCGGTGTTTTCCAAAAACCAAAATATAATGACTAAGAGACTGGAGAAAATACTTCACTATACATATCAGAGAAATAAGCCAATATATTGGATTGAAGACATTAGTCCATTTATTTTGTGGTAAACAAAATATTTTGGTCTACAAGACACCTGACAACAAGACAAAAACTTTATAAAATACATTTATGCATAATCATAAAAATCCATTTTTTGATCCCCTCCATGTTACTGAAACCAATGATTTAAAAAATTGAACAAAGAAGATATGGATAATGGAAAAAAATTCAGTCAGAGATTTAACAGTAAAATGTGATAAACTAAGGCATATCACCGAATATCTCTATTAGCAGTAAGTCAAAGAGCAACAAACAGGGAAACCTCTCAGTTTTAATTCAGTAGTTTAATCAAAGAATTTTTATCATAATCCTTGGGTGGATAAACAACAAAATTTCAGGCAGACAACATGACATCATCAGACTTTCACACCCAACAAAACCAGGGGCACAGATTTCCAGGGGAGGGACAACTCTCATTGATTCACCTCAAATCAAGCAAAAAGACATACAATAAACTACAAGTTTAATATACAAAGCATGAAAAGAAACTGTCTCATAATCAGGGCCTTTCATAACTTTAAAAAAGTGAAATAATAGTGGATTTTTAAAAAATTAATGATCTTATTGTGGAATCTATGTTCAATTTGTATCACTTTAATATCAAATTTATGAAAAAGTTTGAAAGTGAAACTTTCAGTGCAAAAAGTTCACCCTTGTTTGGTAATTTTTTCAGTTTGTGACATTGGATTGCAAGTACTAAATGTCATAAAACTGCATAGTTACTGCTGCCCTGCACAATGCCTAGACACATAAATAAAATACAGCTGTAAAATATTGCCTGCCCCTTCAAAAATAAGGGACTGCTAAAAGTCAAGTTTTCCTTCTAAACCACCATAACCACACACACACACAAAATATTAAACCGTGTTTGTCGAGGCACAAAATCTTGATAAATTTATTTTACTGAAAAAACAATGGCAGCGAAATGTGCAGCCGATGAGAATAACAAACAGTTTTGATACATGTTTATGGTCAGACACATAGCTCTGTGTACGACCGTTTCCCTATTGGTATTCAGATACATTTATTCTTGATTATTAAGTGCTTGACTATGTGAGAAATTAGCTATACCTAAGTGACTCTCAGCCTTTTGTTCCAGCCCCACATTTCAATTTCACATTATCTGCATCACCACAATGTGAAGAAAAAAATAATTTTTAAATCAAAGTAACTTCATGTTCTGACTCAACTGCCAAACTTCGTCATCCTTGTTTAAGCACTGCTGCCCTGCTTTTGAAAGCAGTCTGCGACACACATAATAAGAGACCAGCATATATTCTCCCAACATGACATCCACAGGGGCACCTCAAATCTTAGCCAAGTCTGCCCCAGGCCACCTCAACTTAAACTGAACCACCAGAGAGGTTCTACGCTCACTCCTATTATCAGCAGATAAAGATGCCTTCAAGTAGCATAAATTAAACCCTGACACAGACTCCATTCCACATAAGTCCACGGATAAATGAAGGAACTGTACAAATTGCTCATATGAAATGCTTATATTTGAACGAAATGACTTACATCCACAAAATAGACCCACAACTCAAGGTCCATTCACAATATGTCATTTGTACATACAAAAGTCCTTTCATACCAACATTAGCTATCCACACACACAAAAAATCCCTTTGAGTCCATAAATAACAAATGACTTTTCAGTGGTGTCATTTCATAAACTCACTTTCAAATTTCACCCTGTAAAACTACCACATACATCTCAAAGATGTTACATCAATCAAAATTCCCTTATAATTTCAACAGAGATTTTTCTTTTCTCTTAAACCAAGCATTGAATCCAAAAGCTGATAAACCTTATACCCGTTAATAAGAAAGACTTTCCATACCAAAGACAACAATAGTAAAGAAAACAAAAGTGATCACACACACAAAAAAAAAGCTAAGTAAGTTTTTTTTTAAAACATGTGTAGTAATAAGCAAGCTTATTTTATTGAACAATGCGTAATGGAAAAAAAAATTGATAAAAAAAAACTCCTATTGATATGAATTTACCTAAAAAACTGGGACATTTTTTTACCTAAAAGGCTGGGAAATTTCTACAGATTTAAAAGGTTAATTTTATATGAAATATTTTTTCAAAAACTGTAATTGAAAATTACTATTAATTTTTACATATTGGTGATTGTGTGCATCTATAAAATAAGCCCAATGGGAACTGACTGCAACAGATTAATTAGGTCAAAAATTCATTATGTTAAATTTTAAATATAATGTATTACAAAACCTGTCACATTATCCATACTTTGCTCTGATTTGCAATAAATGATTATATTTTTTGTAAATATCATTTGTCAATTAATATTAATATATGAAATGGAGAAAATGATTACGAATAAATATGAAAATATTCAAAGGATTTATTCCTTTCAAAACATAATATGCAATATATTTAATCAACCATTTCTCACCCAAACATATTTTACTCACACTAGTTCAAATTTATTTTTAAACTGAAATAATTTTTTAAAAGGTTATAACTCAAGGAATGGGGTTGTAATGAAGTATACATCAAAATGTTTTTAGAAGGAAGTTAGTGTTTGAAAATTTACAAAGTGCTGAATTATTCCAGCTAAAGAATTGACAAGTATTATCAATTAATTCATTACATCTATTTGAAGTCAGTCACATTGCAGTGAAAGCAATTAAACCTCACAAAGCACAGTTTGCTCTTTAAACATGCACACCACAAAATGGTCGGATCCAAAAGGATCCATGTTAGTCCAGTATGCTGATGTCCTTCCTGTTATTTTGATTGGTTGATGACATCTTAAAAGCTATTACTCATGAGCTTTACAAAGATAACTCCCTCAAACTGATGGATTGAAATATACAATTATACTGTTACACAATGAATGACACAAGGTTTTCATCATTTAAAGCACAGCACCTTGAGAATTACTGCATGCATGAATCCTTCCAATCAGTGAGAAATCTGCTCATTTTACAAACAATCCATTTTCTCTTAAAAGCATATTAAATTAATTATGACCAAATTTCTACACATGCTAACACCTATTTTTCATATCAGTTTTGTAAATATCAACTTTAGACTTTAGGTCTGCAAAGTTATTTGATGGTCGAAACTACTACAATACTGAAATGCAATATGTTTTTGAGAGAAATTACTATGACTTAAAGAAAATATGCTTTCCAGTAATGAAAGTGAAAATACTTACATTTTGAATTTACATCTCATGCCAGATTCCAGTCATACAATCACATTTACTAAAGTTATAAGCTTTACATAATCTCATATGCAAAAATAAACACACAAAAACACACACCTAGCAAGTCTAGGAGAAGGAAGACAATCATCACCTCTTTAAATAAAATTGGCATTAGGGTTAGGACTTTAGAAAATTCCCTTTTTACAATTTTTTTTTACAATTTCTGTGCATAATAAATAAATTTTTAAAAATAGCACACTTTCAACTTATTTATAAAAGAGGGATTGCGTATGTCACCTTATTTTTTCAGGTACAGCCCTTAAGAACTGAAAACCGAAAAGCAAATCCCAGAAGATTTTTTGTCTCAGTAACCAAAAAAATTTTGCAAGTTCTTTTCTCAACATGTCTCTCCACAAATATGCTTCAGTCCAAGTCAAGAGTCTTTTCAATTTTAGTTGGTTTTGATGCTGTAGGTGTCTCTGCCGAATTGCTGCTGCCACTACTGAACATAGAACTAAATGAACCAAGACCTTTGCCATCACTGTTGGTTGGATTAGAACTGCCTGCCACCCCGACTTTACTGTTGGTTCCCCCATCCTCATCCTCTTCCCCTGTCCCTCCAAGAACATTCTGAAGCAAACTTCCTGTTCACGTAAATTAAAAATAAGAAATCTTTAATATCACACTAGCATATCAATACCACGTAAATCAAACATACATTTAAAATCTGTCAAATTTGAAAGGACATCAATGTGATATCTTTGTAAGCTTACCAAATAAACCCTGTGGAGTTCTTTGTGGTGGAGGCACACCAAAAAATAACTGGCCAATTTGGTCAAGGTACTGAAAAAAAACAAAGCTACTGTTTACTAAATTATAGAGTACAATGCTTTTTTTTTAAAGGTTTACATATTTATAATTGAAATTTTATTTGTTTAACTTATTTGATAGATAATTGTTTAAAGATTTAGTTTATGCGTTAGGGTTGGATTTCTTAATATACAGTTGGAATTATTTCTTAATAATTTATTTGCTCTTCTTTACCTTAATTGTTGGTAAAATTAATAAATCTTAAATATAAGATGTGGTATGTATGGCTTGTTTTAAATTTAAATGCAAATGTTAACTCTATAACTTTTAAAAAAATTATATTAGTTAATTTTTTTTAATAAGACAAAATGTTACCTCCTTGTAGTTGGGATCTCTGTTTATTGATACTTGATATTTCTCACATAAAACTGTAAAAACTGCAATCTTTCCTCTAGGATTAAAATTATTATAGATTTTTCAGATTATATGTTAAGTTACAATCTTTAACTATTTGTTAAGACAGTTAAATTTTTTGTTGGATAAAATCTGCACATTAAATTTTTTTTATTAATTACATCAACAGATGGTGTACTAAAATGTTTTCTTCAATTAATTGTATAGCATATGCCACTTTCATTTGAAATTTATTTTCTTTATTTGTAATCTTCATGTACATACTACAATTGAGAATACTTTTATGTATTAAAGTTGCTTAAGCAAAAAGGAGGTACTCCAAAAGTCTACTGAGAAAACAATCAACATATCTGAGAATTGAAAAATATATGCAAATGTATGCACTACATTTTCTGTATTAAATTTGTTTGAATTTGAAAAGAATATTCTTTATATAGCTCAATGACACACTAACAAAAATTTTAAAAATCAGTTTGACATTCAACAAAAAAAAACTGATTTAATTCCAGTGAATTTTTTTTTGAAAGAAACATTATTCCCAGGAAATATTTAATCACCAATTGAAGTTTAATACAATTAAAGTTTCATGTTTGTCTTTATGGCCGATATGAACGCAATCGAAACACAAATCATTTTTAAAATTCAAAACTGTAATAATAGTCAATGTGTGAATCTTTGCCCAATGTGTTAGGTTTTTTTTTCTCCAAGAAGACTACAAAATTCCTGATACTATGAAGAAATTTTATTTCTGGCAGAAAATTTTAATTGTAAAACGCATAGTGTGACAGCTGTGATACCAACAGAAAAAAATTAATGTTCTATTAAAACATAATATGTGCAGCTAAAGAATTAAAGGATTCAGCACGGTTTTCCCTAATGTTCATTAAAAACAAGAATTGATGTCATAACAAACCAAAATAAATTTATCATGGAAAGCTGTCTCAGGGTACTTTTCCACAATATTGCCTTTTGTACAGTTAAAAGAATTTAAGGGGCTGTATTGACAGTATTGTACTTAAAAGCTCAGAAAGAAAGAGGTACAGTTGCAAAATTGATAAAAAACATACTAACCCTTCTAAGGCAATAAGCAACATCCATATAAAATTAAGCAAGGGCAAACTAAAGGGCGGTGTCTGTTTTATTCCAGGGTGTTTTTGTGTGTACACCTCAAAACAAACATTGGCTGTTGCTTTATTTTGAAGGCACAAGTACCTGCAAAAAAATTATAATAATAATAAATTTATTATGTAACTATGCTAAGACATGAATATCAAATAAAACATTGTTTTTAAAATCTGCCAAATCATTATTTTTTAACACTTTGTAACAGGCTAGATTTGACACAACAAGTAAAAAAAAACAAAAAAACCTCATCTATTTACTGAATATATTAATTTATAGTAAGTCCTTTGAAATTTGCAAGTGAGAAATAATGTTACATTTAAATTATCAGTCAGAACGTTGCTTGAAAGTTTAGTTATTAAAACCTCACTGTAAAACAGCCTGGGTGATGAACATATCCACCTCAGATGGGTAACCATGTGTTGTGTGGAATTCCAAGAGCATCTCTGCACAAGCCTCTCCATCTCTTGAATGAATATAATGATATCTTGCCTGTGCATAATTTCTTTCTGAAAAAAAAAGCCATTTTCTTTCAAGATTTTTACAAAACAATACATAGCAATCTTAAAGCAACAGTGAAATAAATAAATACAAACCAAATAAGTAAAAGTTTAAAAAAATGAAACACAACGATCACAAATAATCTTAAATATAAAAAACATCAATTTCTATGGGGAATTTCATACAGTTCAACTCCTAGGTAAATAATAAGTATATGCTTAATTATTTCTTTATATATATTAATATTTAATCATTCATTAAGAATAATTAGTATTTGGAACAAGCATTGAATAAATTTCTTTTGAGCTGTTTTCAATTTACTATTTCAAAAGAATTTTGGAGTTCTTTTTCTGCATAACACCTTATATATTTACTATGCTAAGCTTTTTTTAAAAAAAGTATCCTAATGAATAGTTTATCATGAAATTATTAATGGTTTCTTTTTTAACATGTATAAATGGATTGGAGACTTTACCATGCCAAAATATAAAGCCGAAACGCTGGTGCAGATCAGGATGACCTCTCTTGTATTCTTTGTTGACTTTGCTGGACCAATTAATAGCCTTTGTCAAATACGGATATCTCTCTGGACATTCTGGGTCCATGACTTCAAATAATTTGGTTACCTGACCTGTATAGTATAATACCAATATAATTTACATTACTTTCTGTAAAAAAATAATTCTACAATACTCATGCATTGTTCACAAACTTAAATCAACACCCGCTAAATTATTTATTTTGTGGTTTTAATTATTAATTTGATAATTTTTTTCTAATAATGAAAGTTAAAGATAACTCAAAATAAAATAGAATGTGAAGATGAAACACTCATTTTAGTTTGGCTTTTAATTAATCAGCCATTAATTCATTTATTAATTCGTCCCATGAGGACGGACGGTTGCCATACAATTCATTTAAAAAGTTGTGCATATCTGAACATTCCTTACCAAAATCAAGATATGGACAATTTAAAAAAGCATCATATAAATAGAAAGAAATGGACCACTTAACACTCTTTAATTGATTAAAATACCCTTTTTAGATGAAGCTTTATGGGACAATTGCATCTATCCTTAACTTAATGACATTTTTTAATGACAAAGATATATGACACATTTTCCACAATTTTCTCAAACAAAAAAACAATGATACAAGAAAATGTTTTACAAATAAAAATTAAATAAAATATAGCACAGCAGTTTAGGTTAAAAATTAGAGAAAATGAAAATATTCTCCATTCTCCTTAAACCCATATGCCTCCTTATCGGTAAATACAAAAATTTAATGGTCTCTAAGTTCTCATGTTTCATTACTTGTTTGTAATTTTGAGGGTTGTTAATTTATAGATTAAAAATTATTTTAGTGCAGAAATATTATTTTTAGAAATATTACTTCTTGGTGTATCTTGTACTTTATTTAAAAAGCTTTATCGCAGTCCTATTCTATATGGTATATTACTTACTAATTGCATCTTCTGTTACTGGGGACTTAGCTTTGTTCAATGATTCTAGAAGAAGGAGACTTAAATCAGCTCCACTACTGTGCTAAAATAAAAATCAACAAGATAACATGTGTTAAAAAGACTCTACAGTCCTATTTGTACTCAGCTTATAATGCTTCCAAAAAATTGTACATGTAATCCAGAAATTGTAAGTAGTATTTTTTAATATTAAATTTAATATTTTTCATTTCTTATTATGAAAAAAATACCTATCAAAAACCTTATCAAAACACTACATTATCTCTTACTAGGCACAATTTTAACATCAGTGATTTATAACTTTGAGAAATTGATTCTCAATATCAAGAAAAGAAGAAGAAAATTTTGTAAGTCATCTAAAGAATTTGGTAACTTAATTGAAGTTTTTTGGCATTATTGTCGTCAAAATATCAATATCTGTAAAGTAATAATATGGGAATTGCTAAGTAAGAAATATTTTAACATCACCTATTAGTGTAGAATCGTTTTATCTCCATTAAAGGACTCTTGAATTTTTTTAAACAAAAGATAAAAGCTTATTTTCTTTATGTTGTTTCTTAAAGATAAAATTAATATTTTTAATCTAGCACTGCTACAGATACAAAATGTATATAATATATAAGTACCTGGTTGTGTTGAAGCAAAATTAAGGCACCTCTATAAAGTAAGTCAGCAGCCTCAGCAAATTTTTGTTGGCTGTTGTATCTAGGGAAAAATTTAAATTACTTTATCTTTACTGAGTTACAATACAAAAGAAAATTTTGTTTTGGCCTTAAGTTCAGTTTGGCAGGCCGTCATAACAAACATAGAGTGGGGGGGGGTGTGTGAGGCAGGAGTGGTCCATCTATTCTATATGTATTTAATATACTGATAGTTAATCCTTGCAGTTGTTGATACTTCAAGTAGTAAAGCATGATAAGAAATCAGTTCTTGTTATCAATGTTCCCTATATGCTGCGCGGCTGTACAGATATCTGACCGATGCTACGCCGCAGTTAAGAATTACAATGAAGCAAATTTTTATAAGGATAGTATAATATCTGTGTTTGTCCTTTGTCACATTTTGCACAATAAATTGATGCTGTACCATTTTGCACACAAGTTTGTTGTTTTGCACACGGACTAACAAACCTTCAAGGGACCAATGTTTTTCATGAGACTTAAAAATAATAATAATAATAATAAATTGGTAATTTTTATAGGGCTGTTTCCCAGCGAGGAGCCGGGCTCACAGCGCTTTACATGGAGATAATAACATACATATAATAATTTAAATATACCTTCTCTACATAATAACCACATAAATAACAGTACAATACACATAAGCAACGTTAATCATTAAAAAGAAATGGTGTTTCTTTAATTTTGAAAATAAATTTTGAAAAGATGTGTCTTAAGTGCAGTCTTGAAGGACTTGGTAGATGAAATACTCCGGATGTGCAATGGTAGAGAATTCAATTGTTTGGCTGCACAAAAAGAGAATGACCTTTCGCCAAATGTTTTAGTTCGTGTCTTAGGAACACAGAGAATGCGCGTGTCTGCAGAAGAGCGTAGCTGACGACATGGTGAGTAGACCGACAGAAGCTCAGTAAGATAGGAAGGGCATGAGTCAGAAAAGAAGCTGTAACAGAGAACGGCCAGTTTGTAATCAATTCGGGCTTGTATAGGTAGCCAATGAAGTGAAGAAAGTAGCGGAGTAGCATGGTCATGTTTTTTTTGCCTTTAGAACTAATCTGGCAGCTGAATTTTGAACTTTCTGTAGTTTTTCAATGCATTGTTTTGGCGCACCTGACAGAAGAGAATTGCAGTAATCCATATGAGCTAGTACAAGAGCACAGACTAGAGTTTTTGTGGCACTAACTGTTAAGTAATGACGGATTGAGCTGATCTGACGAATGGCAATGTAGGCAGAGCGACAGATGTGATTGATGAAGCTGTTGGTAGACATATTGTCAGAAATAATGTAGCCAAGATTCCTAGTAGATGTTTTGAACAGTATATCAGAACTAGCCACCTGGATAGAATTCGTAAGAGACAAAGTACTGCATGATTTATTGTTGCAGAATAGGATTGCTTCTGTCTTGTCATCATTCAGTTTGAGTTTGCTGAAAGTCATCCAAGACTTTACCTCCCCAATGCACTCTTGCATAAATTTGACAGTGAAGTCAATATCAGATGGATCAGTGTGAGTGTAAAGCTGAGTATCATTTGCAAATGATTGGCTTTTAACAGAATGCTCTTCGAGCAGTAGAAGTAGTGGCCTTGTATACAGCACGAAAAGTACCGGACCCAAAACGGAGCCCTGAGGCACACCATAAACCAAGTCAGCTCTGTGAGAGATACAGCCATCTACTGATACCACCTGTGATCTGTTTGATAAGTATGATTGAAACCAAGCCAGAAATTCCAAAATAATTTTGCAGGGTTTTTAGCAATGTTTGATGGTCAACGGTGTCAAAAGCAGCACTAAGATCTAAGAGGACCAATATAGAGATTTTCCCACTGTCTAGTGCGAGTAGGAGGTCATTTGTTACATTTAACAGGGTGGTCTCTGTGCTGTGAGAAGGTCTGTAGGCCGACTGATTGGGACTTAGAAGAGAGTTGTCATTAAGATAAGAAAAAAGTTGTTTTAAGACAAGTTTTTCAATGACCTTAGATACAAATGAAATATTGGACACAGGTCGATAGTTGTTTAAATTATTTTGATCCAACCCTTGCCAAAAAGTAAATGTTCTATTAATTTGTATTAAATAGCCTAATCCAATAATATGTTTACACTTTCTAGATCAGAGGTAGGTGCTATTTATTCACAATACCTTTTTCATTGAAAGCTGACATAAGTAAATTTTTTGTTAGTTTTAAATTAACAATTTATTCTTTTATAGCTAGAGAATTCAAATAAAAGGGTGAACCTGATGTATTTTTTTTAACAAGACATTTGGAATTAAGACTTGCACTAAGGGAAGTAATTGAGTGCCTGAATGAATAAATTAATGTCTCAAGACTTTTCAATGCCTCACCAATCAGATAAGCACATGTAAGAGAAAGTAAAAAGACATTTAAATACTTTCTGTGATATTAAAGCATTTGTTAAAACACTTTTCACAACACTTTAAGGCAAGGTAGGCAAATTCCACCATTAATATTAGGCATAAATATTTTTTTCACAGTCACATCATAAAGGTAATGTATAAAATGAAGTTAAAAGCATGAAAATCTTCACAGCAAATTGTATCTAAATGAAACTTGTTTTGGTGTTCAAACTAACCCAAAGTTTATCAAGGATGTCAATTTTTAATCAGTCAAAAATTTGATAATTTAAAAATGTTTGCATAGTGAATGACTGCAAAATGTATGTGAGCAAAATTTTCAATTACTGAATACTGTATTACAGAACTTTAGCTCTGGATTTCACCACAGCTGACTTTTAATTTCATTTTATTAGTTTTTGACAGTTTTTGTCTATTTGTTCTTTGAAGAAGGCACTTTGCCGAAACATTCGGTGTTTTGTGACATCTTGTCAGACTCATACATTCCCTGTTTGCATGACATATATCTAATTATCTTTAAGCCTGATTACAGTCTCACCCATATTTTGTTCATACAACTTGACAACTTGCTTTGGAAAAAATTCTGTATTTAACTATCCTATATGTCAACATTTTTTTTTATCACAAATTTCTGTCAGGAGTCTGACCTATCCACTGGAGATAAGAAAGGATTGTGAGCATCTGCCAGTAGATGCTACCTCTGATCACATGCATAAGTGTAACAAATCACAGATGCAACACATGGCCGTTTGTGCTTAGCCTTGCAACACCCCCATCCTCCCACAAACCCTGGTACACACAAATGCACAAACCACACACTTGTTTCAAAAGTTAATTAGGAAAATAAAAGAAATTTAACTATTGCTTCTTTCATGTTTGCATTATGCATAACTGTAAAATATGTGTGAGCAAAGTATTCACTAACTGAACACTTCGAAACCTTTGTACCGGGTATTAAAAAAATATAGTTAATAATCTAATAATAGTTCAAGGTTAATCATTATTAATATTACAAATGTATATTACTTAGTAGGAGTAGGAGTGGGAAGAGGGTTGTAATATAATTGACAGGAATTGTATAAATCATTGAAACATTTAACTCTTAACACTACAGGTCTTATCCTCAAGCTCTTAAAAATTAAAAAGGTCTAATACATCCAAATTATGGGAAACACAAAACAAACATGTAATTGTTTAGTGTTAGAATGTGTGAATAGTGAATAGCATAAATAAAATAAAGGATAGTCAAGCAGAGAACACACTACATGTTGACAGATTTATAAAGCTGGACAATGCTCCAGAATGTAGTACGACCTATCTGCTGGTCAACTGCAAAAGTTCACTTGGATAAACCTTAACTTTAGTGCAACCCATATGCAAATATAAAAAGGTAATAAAACTACAGTTGAAACCGGTTAAGTCGACGGCGTTGGGGTATGAAAAACGTCATCGAGATAACCGATGATCGAGTTAAAACGAAAACCAATATGGCGGCAAAATATTAACATGCGCTTGAAATTTCTTTATGCACGTGTTGTGCGTTAATTAGTGATGGGACGATTAATCAGAATCGTATCGGAATATCGGGACCCTATTTCTTCACTCTTTCCTAAGGTTGTTAAGACCGTTCGTTTTTAAGGACCGTTTAAGTTTAAATATAACCCTTTGTTGCGTTAGCGCAGACTTAGAATTCCTTCGGTAACTTGATGCTAATCGGACTAACCAACAACAATGGTGTGGGAGATTGATCAGATTGAGAGTGGGGGTGGGTAAACTGTCTGTAGTCTGTTATATTATATATTTTAAAATCTGGGGAGCCTTGTTTACAGTAAGCAGCCTATGATTTTGGTATCGTCCCATCACTAGCGTTAATAAATGAGGTTGTTTTTTTACACAGCGGAGTTGCTGTTATTTGTCTATCATGACTCATGACAAAGCGAACTCTTCTCTATAAAAACGTTAACAAATAAATTAGGAACTCCTTTTGAACCTTCAACTATGCCACATTTTATTAATTCTAACCAATAGTTAAATGGCTTTTGCACACAGCCACTTCTTATGAATGAAACAATGAGAACAGAGCAGTGGTAATTGAGTCAAAATGAGGTTGAAGGATGAATGGTTGCCAATGACAACAAGTCTGCACACGGTAAATTTTGTTATTCCATACGATCCCCTCAGCTTACAATGGACTTAGAGTGGGGGTGGGTAAACTGTCCGTTTTTTTGCCGTTATTTGTTTGATGAAGCTGTCGGCATGCTATAAAAATGTACATACATGTTTGCTAACAACAAAAGGTATATATGCACCAACTAACAGCAGAAATTTACAAATTTAAAATAAAAACCAACGTCGATTATCGATACAAACTTTTATTATAATTATATTCTCCAACATTGCAAACACAAAAGTCGTGAGTCATTTCACTCTGACACAGCTCTGAAAAGTATCTGAACGCGGGCTGTGACGTCACCAGCACACCTCGCAAGGCTGAAACTTTTTTCGTTACCTTGTAATAACTAAGAATTTCAAAAGCTGGTGATTGCCATAGTACCAGATGCAACACAGGCCTGAACGCAAGCGGGCTGTGACCTCACCAGCACACCATGCAAGGCTGAAATTTTACGTGTGGCCTTGTTGGTTATAAAATAACTAAGAATTTCAAAAGCTGGTGATTGCCATAATACCAGAAGCAACACAGCGCTGAGAGCTAAATGCAAGCGGGCTGTGACGTCACCAGCAGACCCTGGTGAGGCAGAAAATTGTTGCCTTCAGTTGGTTATAAAAAAATCATAGCTAACATTTTCAAAAGCTGGCGATTGGTCATGGGGATCGAGATAACCAAGGTTAAGTGGCAAATTTGACCCTTTTTTGTGCTCGTGTTATGAGGTTTCGGCGGCTTAAAAAAATCGAATTAAACGACGAGAAAATGCTAAGACAAAGAGAGAATTTGGCGGTTCCAATAAAAAACGTCGACTTAGTAGGGTGTGCGAGTTAACCGAGCTCGAGTTAAGTTGGTTCGACTGTAATTAATTTAGTTATATAAAATTATTTTTATTATTGTAGGAAATTGAATGAACTTGAATAATATTTATGAATGAAACTAAATTCTCAACATTAATGCCAAGGCCAATGACATATCCTGATAATAAAATATAGGTATCGATTTTTTTTACTTTTTTAAAGCATTTTCAGAGGAGCTTTGAAAAAAATTTGATTTAAGATGATAGAACATTGTAGCACTAAAATGAATGAAGCCAGCACAAAAATTGCAAGCGGATAATGAGATCGGCATTCAATCTGATTGTATAGTTAGGCCCCTAAGTTGGCCCAGTCATCTCAAATGGGTTACATCATTTTGTCCAAAATGTAATTGTGTGGTTACATTGACAACAGAAATGAAATAAGGAAGCTATTCTGTCAGTTACTTAGTTACATGAGGATTTCTTTTGAAAATTATTAAATACAGCGGTACCTTGAGATACAAATGCTTCTAGTTATGAAAAATCCATGATAAGAAAGGCCACTTGCAGAATATTTTGTTCCAAGATACAAAGAATTCCAAGATATGAAAAATGTGCAGCTGACAACACTGGGCATCATGTGACTGCATTCAACTTGCCACAAACAGTTCTGCTCTCCTATTGGTCAGTTTATTGAAAAGAAATACCCTGAAAAGGTTCAAAGAGGTCATGTTGAGCAGTTCCATGACATTGACCTGACTCATTTCAGAAACATTGTAAAAAGCAGGCAAAAACAAGCTTCCTTATATCAATATTTTGCCAAGAGACCATTTGTAAGTGAAGATGTTGGTGGAAGTTAGGCAAAGAAAATGAAAGGTGACACAAACAAATTAGAAAGTGCCAAACAAAAAGTTTGTAAAAAAAATTTTTTTTAATTTTTGAAAAGAAAAATTGTTTTACAGAAGTTTAAGTGTTATTTTACGCATCTTTTGTGTACACTTTTACTAAATGCACGTGTTTATTTAGCATTAATTCATGCAAAGTTTGTACATAACGAATTATTTTCATTAATTTAAGTGTTTTTTAGGTAGTACCGTAATGTTTTCTGCCATCGGTTCTCCTCCCCTACCACCTCCTTCGACAATTCACCTCATTTGAAAGGTAAATGCTACTTTTGTGTACATATTATTTTTCATTTATTTTATTGTTTTCATTGCTGTATTATTATTTATTAGATTTATAATGTGTACTTTTAAGGATTGAAGAATCCTACTTTACTTTTCTCTGGTTTTCCATATTTTCAATTTTCAGTGTTGTTTCTGTGTGTCGAGGAACGGATTAGGCATTTTAGGCATTTTACATGTAAAACTTAGTTCGACATATGAAAAATCCAAGTTACGAAAGCCAACTCTGAAGGATTAATTTTGTGTCTCGACGTACGACTGTATAATGAAGGCTTAATTTTGATGTATTATCTATATAATTTACGAAGTGATTATTCGCACGGTTTTGACCATGGGGATAATGCCGAGTATTATCGGCACGGGTCGTCTGCGCATGCGTCTTCTATGGGCTGATCACGTTGAAAAAAAAACGCGCCCGGTGTAGACAAATAAAAGCCGATATCACTCGATTTTGGCTAAAATGTGTAATTAATATGCTAATACAAATTAAAATTTCATGATTACTGAAGCTTTAAAGTAGCACTGCCATAAAAAAATGATTGGTGTCCAATTAATGATAATTCTTATATGTAATTTTAAAATAACGCACTTAAATCGTCAGCTTCTCCAGGTGAGTGGTTAGTCGTAGCTTAGTTCCATAAAGCATGATGGTATGTGGATCGAATCCCAGGACGTCTTACTTAGTTTTAATTTTTTTATTTTTTTTTGGTTTCTTAGTTTTTTATTTGTTTTTTTTACAACCACAGTGAGGATGTTTTAAACACTCAAGCAGGCTCTTTCCCAGAAACATTCTATTATTCCCCCACCCATGCCTGTCTTATCTATTCTGTTACTTACCGTTACAGAATCTCACTATTAAATTTCTATGCTATACCATTATATTATATCGTCGTCTTTCGCTTTTGCATGCTTTAAATTAAATTAACTTAATTAATGATGATTACAGGTACAAAGCTAGTTTTGGGGAGAATACTAATTAGCCGTTTTAATTACATTTACAGAGCCTAGTCCAATTATGAATGAAAGTTAATAAAAATCTACTTTATAATATATAAAATTAGAATAAAAATACAAAGTTCGAGTGCACTGGAACAGTTAATAATAGTTAAATTATTTTAAATTATTTTTTAGTTAAATTTAAATTGTCAGCTAAATCCCTAGTAATACTAATTAATGAATTAATTAATGATTATCTAACGATATGCAGGTCCGCTTAGATTATTGCTAAAATGGATAAAAATATAAGATTCCAGTCACTCAAAAGACTGTTAAAATGACAATTTAATTATTTTTATACCCTCCAAACCAAAATATGTCAATAAACAATGATCTTATCTTATCTGTTTACAGACGCTCCTTCTATACAGAAGATTATTGCGTCCTACGCTTATCTATGGTTTGTGTTTAGTCCTGCATTTTTATTAGAGATTTAAATGCTGATAAAGTGTTGGTTTTCCTGGATTCTTCAGGCAACCCATTCCACGCCCGAATTCCGGACGGGAAGAAGGAAAACTTGTATGTGTTTGTTCTTGCATACGGAATAAGAAAGGTTTTTTTATCCTTATGTCTATCTGAGGGTTGTATTAAGTTATCTTTGTGTTGTATTTCTAAATTAGAATTAATTGCTTTTGTATGATTACTACTTTGCTTTTGGTTCTTCTATCCTCTAGTGTTTCAAGGTTTAATGATTTAACTAATGGTGTTATTCTTGTCAGTTTCGAATATTCTCCAGTAATGAATCTGGCAGCTCTTTTTTGAATTTGTGATACATAAATAATAAGCAGTTAGTCTAGTAATAAGAATTTAGATATCGTTTGGCATCATTCTCACGCTTGGCATTATCCGCACGGTTTATTGTGCGGATAATGTTGGACATTATTCGCACTGCCAAAACCGTGCGAATAACGCTTACCTATAATTTATTATAATATAGGCCTAATTTTATGCCTAGACATCAAATCAACTCACATGTAGGCAACTTTACTACTAAATCTTAAAATATTTCAATGAATCATTTCTTAATTGTAGTTGTAGTCTTAATAATATCATGTAGCCATTAAAAATTACACACAATTGACAACAAATGACCAAAAACCAGAAGAGTACAGGACAGTACTAGAAAATCATTATTAATTATAAAGAATAATGTGAAAATTAAAATCAATGATTCAATAATAATAAATATAACATATTAAATCAGTTCTCTTTGTTGCTCACTTTTTTTATGTCGAAGTGTCATGTAGAGGGAACACAAATAGCTATCTTTCTCCATCATAAAGCTCATAATACTAATAGTCATAAGGGATAAGCCATTAATGATTAATGATTATTTTTATTATGTATATGTTACTTTTATAATTATTATAATTATTAGTTACATTAGTCTTAGTTTATCATTATCATGACATTATTAGATTATTAGACATAGTCTCGTAGGCCAAGTTGGGCCAAAGTCCGGTCATAGTGATAGTGCCCATAGCCATAGGCTATATTAATATTAGTAATTATTAGTATTATTAGGCTTAGCCCTAATTAATAATTTAATATTTATAAATAAGAAAATTAAACTATTGCCAATTGCTTTTTTTCATGCCTGCCTTATGACTTGTGATTCAGTTATACTTAATTATGACATTAGACTAAGTCATTAGAATTTTAGAATTAGATTGACATTTTCATATGACTTATACTTATACTTATTATAGTCTTATACCTATGATTAAATTATGCATGCCATGGCCATCACTGCAGATAGACAGAAAAGAATAACAGTTAGAGCAAGATGTTCAAAAACGACGATAGGGACAGTTAATAATAGTTGCAACAATGATGCATATTTTGGCTGATTTTTCCCCAAAAAAATCTACATTATGGGAATCTTACGGTGTAATTTTAGGGTTGTTTCTATGGGAAACATAAGTTATCGATAACAGGTTATCATTCTAACACCGGAACAAACATATAGCAAAAATACGTGCCCATCGACACATTAAGAATTTCTATAAAGGTTCAAAATGTCATATAAGATCTATGTGAGTACCTAAATGAAACAGTTCTAAACATCTGATGAGCTTCATAATAGTTTCCTGCTTTGATACATGCCTCGCATTTTCGCAAGGACACGTTCAACGCCACGCGAAGACGCAGCCATGTTCTAGAAGTTACCGTATAAATAGTAAAGATATTTTGCGAAAGGGAAGGTGTATGTTGACATAGGGAATTTCCCATCGAGTTGCCTGTCCTGTAGCAGAGTTTTTTTTTAAAAAGGAAGACTGATTCAGCTGAGTTGACTGAGCCTAAGATCATTTTCACTCACTCTTTCAAATAAAGTTAATCCTATCCACCTCGCTGCACCTGTCCTGCCTATTACTATTACTATTATTAATTTATTTACTATTAATTTTTATTACTATTAAATTTATTATTGTATTGTATATGAGTCATAATATGAGTATGACAGTATGAGTCTATACTATAATATAATTAATATATACTAGATTCCTAGATGGAAGCCAACACAAAAATTGCAAGATGAGATGGGCAAGCAATCTGATTGTATATTTAGTTAGTAAGGCCCTTATTATCAGATTTAAGGATTCAGATGTTGATTAATTTGGATTTTTGATTTATTTTATTTAATTCGCTTAATTATGCCTCCTGTAAAAATATTGAGGATTTGTATGTATGAATGTATGTCCATAAATTATAAAGACTATTAAAGATGATGCCCCATAGACATAGTGCTGCCCATCTGGTTATTAGAGACTGGATGTAGGGGTGCAAGAAGCAAAAGACACAAATGTGTCAATCACTCAATTTCCATCATTTTCACCTCAACTGATCCCCTTGGGCCTTGAGCTTGGAATCTTATTCAAAATCACTGTCCTTGCCTTGGCAGGAACGAGCATCTCCTGTATTGGGTTTATTGCTTTTAATAGCCTGCATTGCCTATCATGGCCTTGTCGCTGTCTTGGTGGAAGAAGGATGAATGTAAAACCTATGCTGAATCAGAGGACTAGCTCTTTATACTTTATTTATTTTGAACAGCATTGTAGACAGATAATACAATATCAGCTGGACAAAGGCTTTATATGCTATTTCTTTTATCTTATCTGTTTGAAGTGTTTGCCTAGCTGCACTTAGTGTCAATATATGTTCATACCATCGAACCTCTTTTTGCATAGAAACACCAAGGTACCTAACTGTAGAAGCTGACTCAAGCATACGGCCACAAAGTTCATAAGGGTGGTGGTGAGGGTTTCTGTTTCTCAAAACTGACAGAGTCTGGCACTTAGCCGGATGAAACTCAATGTCCCAGCTTTTTCCCACTTGACTGACCGGTTTTATTTATTTATCTAATTATTCTAGTTCTAAGAAAAATAATAAATCAGAAAGAAAATGAAACCTGATTGTAATTCATTTAAATCTGAAAAATCTAATCAAAATTTAAAAAAATTAATGTGTTGTGTGTAGTTAAGGGAACTTCTAAAATCTATGAATCTATGCTATCCTGAGCTTCCCAGCTCTAACTCTAATGAATTATAAAATAAATATGTTTAGGTTACATTGTTTTTGATACACCCTGTGCCCTGTAGTAGTAGCAGAGATGGTGAACATAAACTACTCTTGGTAATTTGTAGGTACTTATTTGTTGGTATAAACTTGTGTGTCTAATTTAGTCTAAATATATACTTTTTCAATTATACTTTGTGGCTATTCAACCCTTTTTTATAGCATATTTATAAAAAAGAATATTTAACATATAAAATAAAAAGAATAAAGCTTACATAGCCAGTATTTATTGTCTTGTTTTGGGATATCTGACATAGACCCCATATTGAGTGACAGTGGTATAGTACTTCTAGATTTGAATGTGACCAGCATGCCTGTCATTGATTTTAAATGTAAGATGGTACACTTCTTACTATCACATCCTGCAAAATTATCTTTTAGCAAATAATTAACCTTAAAAACACTTTTTAAAAACTAGTCTTATATTAAAAATGCACTAATTTTCTACTTTTTAGTCTACGCATTTTACAGTAAGTGCAAAGCCAGCTTACCTTTTGACTATAAATCCCTTATATATGAGACATAACTAAAAGTAGTGATTATGTTCAAACGCGACATTTACAGACTGAAACAGAATTATCTCCCCTGGTTTTTATCTCCCCTGGGCACAGGGACGGTAGGGGGTGTGAACAGTGACGGTCGGCGTCAACGCGTGAACTGGGCACGTGAAAAAATTATCAACAAATAGTTGGACAGACGGTTCCGATTAAACTTACAAAGCAAGCTAATATAAGACTAGTAAAAAAGAGCCCAAATGATTACTAGATAAGTGTTTTAATGAGACCATTTAGACTTTAGGGGCCAAAAGATTATTTTTAAACAACTGATTAACTTGTTATTTATAATTTTAACTTTTGTGTAGTGCTGCGGAAATTAACTATTAATTTCTCGATTAATCGTTAAAATTTTTTAATGATTAAATTATTTTTAACAATTAATCGACCAATCACTTACAAATTAATGGAAGTCAAAAAGTTTTTTAAACAATTTTTAAAAAGCGGCCGATAAATAATACATTTCCTGATGATTACACGAATATTTTGGTTTTAAACTATTGACTGACAGGAATGTTCAAAATGTTGATAAAGTTTGCCTACAATGGTTCTAACACTTCGCCTACTTATCAAACTAAATGAAAAGCGTATTAAGCTAATGGCAGTAATGGCTCAGATTCGGAAAATGACGACAGCTCTTCTGATGAATTACTGCGTTACAAAATGGAGATGAAAGTTCCTGAATCTATTATCCCTCTACAATGGTGCAAACTTAATGAACACCAATATCTGATTATTTTATTCCTTGCCAAGACCGTTTTCTGCATACCAGTTACCTCAGTTCTATGTGAATGATTGTTCAGCTCGGCTGGTTATATTGTCAATTAGACCCGTTCATCACTTGAACCAAATAATGTCAAGCACTTGTCTTTTTGCGTAGTTGGTTAAAAGATGACATATAAGGGAGACATTCCAGTGTTATTTAGATTTTCAACAAGAAAGTTTAATAAGTGTTACTTATGACATCATAATTTTAATTTTTGGCTTTAATCGAAATTAACGCTTAATTAATCATTAATTTTTCAAAAGTTAACTAATAAATTTAAATTAATCGTTAACAGCACTACTTTTGTGAAAATATATAACATGATAGATATTTTAAATGGTATAAATTTTTTAAAATGCATGCTTCAAAATCAAACTCATATGTCACTGGTTTAAAATTTAGAATCCTATATTATTGTTTTTACTATGAGAAGAGATGTTAATATAATATAAATTACGAGCAACAAAGCCCGTCCAAGGACGTTCCACCTCCGTTCGGTGGCATGTTGTTGTAACTCCCCTCCAACAGCCGTCTCGACCAGCATTACACGTGCATCGCGTCAAAAATACTATTCATTATAGTTAAAATAAATAACTCGTAAAAACAGAGCTTTTGACTATAAATCCCAACGCGCATAACTCAAAATAAATTCTTGGAAGAAATACTGCACCAAAATAACTCATTTTGAACGTCCGCGTAAATGGCGTAAACGAGTTCAATATGATTGGCTGCAGGAGTCATGTGTGTTTGAGGGACCAATCGCTATAGATGACCGGACAGAAAGGACAGAAACTTGCCTTTTATTATATATGATTAAATGTAAAAAAAAGTATGATTAACAGATTTGTTACAAATTTGTATCATGAATATTACTTAATACTTAATACTTTTTTTAATGATTGTTTTTAAAAACATGTACACACTAAAGCTTTCAGGGCACACTGACACAACAGTTTAAAGACTCTATTTTAAAAATCATGTCATGGTTATGAATGATTATTTCTTTCATTTACAGGTTGTCTAGAAAAGTAATACTTTTGGCAATGGCGGAAGTTACAACCATTCAAAAAGTGAACACTCATCTGAATGCTGATTCAGTAGAATTTTGTCCACATGATGGCATGCAACACATTCTTCTCTGCGGCACATACAAACTGAAAGAATCTACAGTACGTGTTGTTATGAGAAGTTTCGCCTATCTATCTTAAATTGCATTATTTTGATTTTGAATTGCTGAGATTAGTTTCTCAAAATAATTTATTTTAACATTAAATTATATAAAGAATTTGAAGATCGGTGTGTTTATGATAATTTATAATATGTAAATTTCAGGTAATAAATCTGAAATCTAGGGCTGCAGTCAATAAAAATGTGCCACATTATTTTACACTGTGACCATCAATATTTCAAATGATAAAGCAAAAGATATCTACAGTTTATTGAACACTGATGGGCATGCGATGGAATGAAGTGTTCCACTGATTAATATTATAAGTTCTTATCTTGTCCGGTTTATCAACAATGGCAGAAACATGGCATGCATACACCGGAATAGGTTGTAGAACTTAAAAGTTTTAAAAAATCACATCTGAACTGGATAACATGCTTACGAAAAGAGAAAGCGACCAGAAAATGTCTTAGAAAGAACAAGAAAAGTTAAAAAAGAAAATTGAATGCTCTTTTAGAAGATAACCCATAATTAAGAAACTCTCTTATTGTCAGGGCAAAGAGTTGAGGAAAGTCAGGCTTCATTACAACAGTGAACATTGCTTTTGTATGGATAAGCAGCACATGACTAACAAAGACAAAGTGATGTGTAAATGAGCATCAAAACGTTAGATTATCTGACGAAACATAGATTTAAAATCAGTATCAGTCTTCCTTTGACTTTTGCCAAGTCGCATTTCATCTCTTGAAGCATACTTCATGTTTTAGCTGTCTCACTAAAACTCATTAGAGCAACAAAATAACTGCCATGCCAAAAGTATCCATCACCTAGAGGAATTGATGTCCAATCCAAGACTAAATGAAGTGTGCTTAATCAGTCAAGATGGTAAAGTAAGAGCCTCCATTGTGTTTAATGCGACTAACAACCAAAGTCCATTGCTAATGTATGTTGAATAGAAATTCAGCTTGCCTGGCCTTGATTGAGTTGTGATAGTAAAAGGGGTGCGGGGTAAAATTGGCCTATATTGTCATTTATTCATTTCCCCTTTACAGTGCACATCATTGAAAACAAAAATGCCATGCTCCTTGCTAGCTTGAGACTTGCAGAAGATCACAATCAAACTGTGCATACCCAACTTGGCAATATTTTTTATAGGAAAATACAAGTGATCTTGGATCTTGCACAATTTGTAGTGAATAGTATACTACACAAAACAACATAATTTTAGAATAAAAATTTATTATTTTTTTTAAAGATTTATTAAACATATTGGTAGTTCACATTGTTAGATTACTAAGCCTAGTAATTCAGGACACAGTTCTCAAAAATGACAACTCGCACAAAAGCAAAGTGGGATAAATTATTGGGAAGGAAAATATTAAAACATATACCATTCTGTAATCACTGATAATATAATGAAATTGGTAATATTTTTTAAAACATCCATATCATTTTGATTCTTTTCAGTCCGAGTTACCAGAACCTGATAAAGTTTCTGAAGACACACAATCTAAAGATACTTACACAAAAGATGATTCAAAGACTGATTCTAATCAGATCAGGTTGGGAGGTGTAACAGTTTATGGATTACTCTTTAACAACTCCCCTACCTCTGAACTTAAGCTTATTGAATGGAGCAAGGTCGAAATGTGTGGAGTGCTGGACATTAAATGGTCACGTGCTTGTATTGACGGCAAAGCAATTTTTGGGATTGTGGATGCAGAAGGATTTGTTCAGGTTGGAAATATCCATTAAAAGTTGAGTTGATTTATTTTCATTAAATTGGCCATTTTTATACAGAAGTGTGAAGAACGTTTTTGAAATCAATTCAATTAAGCGCTTATTGTTTTCATTAAAGTTATAACAGATTCAATGTTATCAATATTTTAAATGGTTAAATACATTTACTATTTTCCTTACTAAAGCTAAATAACAACAGAGCAAAGTTTCTATTTCTTCAGTGTTCAGGCAGTGGTAGAATTTTAAAAATTTCAAAATAATTTCAATCAATACTCCTTATTTACTTGCTCAGAGGCTAAACTCTTGTTCTTAATACTTAATGTAACTCTATTCTTTAATTTTTCCTGGAATTATTGTCACCTGTGGGAAGTTTTAAAAAAAATTAAACCCTCTTTTTTCTTTTGTATATCTATGGTCTGATTTTTACAAACATGTATTTGAAAGACATATTCGTTTTTTTAAATATACAAAAAAATATACTTTGCCCAGTGTCAAATTTTTTTTGTTGAAAACTCGTCTTATTTCTGACAATGGGCAAAACTCCCTTTCAAACATAATTGTAATTGTGTTACAACTATAACTATAAGACTGTCAATAAAGTGCATTTCTAACACACACAAAAATTTTTTTAGAATAATATGAATATGAAAATCTTAATAGCCATCATTTCCCTGAGATCTGTGTTTCTTCCCACACCTTATCCAACTGCTGGTTATGTCCCATATTTCCAATGTATTGAATTATTAAAGGAATTTCTATCTTCTGTTTTCAGATTTTCAAATTAACAAATGAAGATTATACTCCAGAAGTAATCTCTAAAACAAGCCTCTCTGATTGTTCGCTTGGCCTGTCATTAGACTGGACGTGCCATGATAGGTAATATTATTGGTTACTTTTGCAGATTCTATTTAAACTGAGTCCTAAGTGCAGACTTTTCTGATCCCTTACTTTCTCTGGTTTTCACAGTAAATGCAACAAGTTCTTTGAAAACCCAAAGTGTGAAAGCACCACCTGGTAAATAGGGAGAGTATTATGTAAAAGTACAAATTTATGAAACCTTAAAACGAAAATGGCTTAATGCTGTGTTTAATCTTAAAATTGATATTATCTTCTTACCTTTAACTTATTTGGTAATTGTATTTTGTTCATCAAATTAGAGCAGGATAAAACAAATAAGATAACAATCCAAGATGGGTTTTTTTTAATGCAGTTTCGGTTTTAAAATAATGTCTGGATATGTAATGCATGTTCATTGATTATTTCAAAATAGTTTATTGATTGCATGCATAGCTGTTTGGATTAACTGTACAATAGTTTATTGATTGCATGTATAGCTGTTTGGATTAACTGTACAATAGTTTATTGATTGCATGCATAGCTGTTTGGATTAACTGTACAATAGTTTATTGATTGCATGCATAGCTGTTTGGATTAACTGTACAATAGTTTATTGATTGCATGCATAGCTGTTTGGATTAACTGTACAATAGTTTATTGATTGCATGCATAGCTGTTTGGATTAACTGTACACTACCATTCCTTTTTTAAAAAGTGACTTTAATAAAGTATCATAGTTGATTTTTATTCAACATTTAAAAAGTTTAAAAGACACCTTTCTTCAAGTGCAATAATTATTGTTGTTTTTTTGCCTAGCTTAAATGCACTGCTAGCAGCATCAGATTCAAGAGGATGTATTACAGTTTTAGATACCAAAAACTTCAGCAAACTGTCGACTTGGAAAGCCCATGATTATGAAGCTTGGATTACAGCTTTTGACAAGCATGACTCAAATGTTGTTTTCACTGGTAAAATAACCTGGAATTGATTTGCATTTTTAGGTCTTTATCAAATACTTTTACATTTAGGATGGAAAAATATCAAATATAAAGCGTAAAAATTGATTTTCCAATATATAAAATATCTACATTGTTATTATTTTTAACTAGATATGACCCGTGGCGTAGCATACGCCACAGACTTGCTCATAGATAGTGCAAAGAAAGGGGGGAAAGAACCGACACAAACTACAGCACGAAGAAATCAGAACAACGCGAATTAACGTAGGGGGGCGGTTGGGGACATCGCTGACGTATTGATGGTCTTGGGACATGCGCAATTTGGTTAGCGAGGGTCAGCTATTTTCACAAAAAATGGGGGAAAGGACGGCCCCAAACAACCATTTTTAAAAATTAAAAAATGTTTCTGCTGAGACCTGAACCTAGTACCTTCCGCGTGTAAGGGGTACGTGATAACCACTACACTACGAACAACATTTTATTCCACGAAGGAACAACGCAAGAAACATTGTTGGTCTCGAAACATGCCCACCCCCCCCCCTTTTGAACACACTTCGCTTGATTGGTCGACCCCAGTGAGGTCATTTGTCATGCTTATTTGCACATACTCGCTTTTGAACGTGTTCTGGGGAATTATATATATAGATTATTAAAATGGTTTATAAATTCTTGAATTTTGAATTACCTTTAGGTGGTGACGACTCATTACTAAAAATGTGGGATCTGAGAGATTTATCAAGACCAACTATTTGCAGTAAAAGGTAAAATATTTACTATTGTGTTCTTGTGGTATTTATGACTGAATTTGGTTTACATTCTAAATTAATGAAACTTGATTATCATCATACAAACAAACTTGAAACTAAGAGTCAGTGAATATTTGAAAGATCGTTCTTTTACTTTTAAAGAGATTAATTTAATTTTAAACAGGCATAAAATGGGCGTTTGCAGCATACAGAGTCATCCTTTCAATGAGCACTTGCTTGCAACTGGGAGGTATGCATAAATTATAAGTTAATCTTGTTGGATTTGCAAATTACAATTATGTATAGTACTCATCATTTTCATGAATAAATCAATTAACTATTCTGTTTTGAAGAGGATATTCTGAAGAGCTGAAATTTTTAAACATTCTCTGAATTATTTTACAGTTATGATGAAGAGCTTATAATATGGGATAATAGGAACTTCAAGCACACACTTAATAGTGTCTGCCTAGGCGGTGGCATATGGCGCATCAAGTGGGACCCCCTCCATGGCAAAAGTATACTCACAGCAACAATGTACAATGGGGCTCACATAATTGATTGCAGTGATTTAGGTTAGTTAATAATTTTTTTACAGATGGAGAGGTTTCTTTTTATATTCTGTAAATTAACTAATATATATAAAAATAACATAAATTTCAGGTTTACACAGCTAGTATTTATTAAAAACTTTTCTTTTTTTAATTTTCAGGCAAGAATTCATTACCTGTGGTTGTGAATTACAAAGATCACAATTTAGCATATGGTGCTGACTGGTGCAGACTTAATGAAACAGGAAAGTGCAGGCAAGATGAAAAGTCTATGCTTATATCTACTTGCTCATTTTATGACCACTCATTACATTTGTGGCAATGGAAAAACATAATAAAACCAATAAATTAAAACCATTATTGTTTATAGTTCATTCTTCATTATACTTATACCAAAGTGGTCCTTTTATATGCATCCATATATGTGTGTCTTTATGTGTCTTCCTAAATTTATGATGTCCCTTTCTGATTAGATCAATGCCCATTTTAAGGAAAAAAAATTTTGATCAGTTGTGAACAGTTGAGTAACAATTAGATTTATATATCATTAACAAATTACAAAATATGAAAAAATTAAAATTTTGTTGCGTAAATTTGTTTTATTGAAATCATTTAAACTTAATGCGCTTAACTTGAAATTAAATGCAAGTATCTTAATAATAATATATAAATACTATGTTCGTGCACTTCGTTCACATTCCATCAAACACTCTCTCACAAGAATCCTGGCGTGTACTATACTTCTTTTCAATCTCTCCGTTGAGCTTCTGTTGCCGGCATAAGTAGGCCGAATGTCTCTACCCATATCTTCTATAACAGCTAATAGTGAAGCATATTTACTTTGATGATGATGCATTTGTGCAAGTGGAGATGGTGCTGGGGGAGCTTGGGTTACAGTTCTTGCAGGAGGTACTTGTTGACTGTGAGGGTGCTGAGGTTGGCCTTGAGTTAAAGGAGGTGTTGCTCTGGCCAGAGGCGGTGTGGCTCTAGCTAATGGAGGAGTCGCTCTAGCTAATGGTGGGGTGGCACGTATGTCTTGAGAAACCTCAGATCGTGGAGTGCCTGGATTACTAATGCTAGGCGTTGCAGGTGAACTGCTGTGATGTGAATCTGTTCGGCTTGCTTCTTCATCAGCCATTACAGCAAGGCAAAATCTAAATAATTTTTAAAAGTAAACAAATAAGTCACTGTAGACATTGATACAAATAAAATTTCAATAACAGGTTATCTCATCATATTTATCTTATCTTATCTTTACAGACGCTCCTTCTATGCAGAAGATAAATGCGTCCACAGACCATGACAGATGATCTGTTGGCAAGTGATGCAGCGTTCACAGGCCACGGCGTTGTGGGTTCCACGCATTACCCCGCCGCCTAACTAGTGTTAGGTACCCATTCGGAGCTGGGTGACTCAGGGACGCCCTAGGCCCCGGGAACAAATCCTTGCCTTGACATGGATTCGAACCCGTGACCATCGGTACGCCAGTCGAGCGCGCTGCCCCTCGACCACAAACATTTTTCTATCATTAACTTTACCAACTGCCTTTAAAAGACAATTTTCTATCTCATTTATTTATCATTAACTTTACCAACTGCCTTTAAAAGACAATTTTCTATCTCATTTATTTATCATTAACTTTACCAACTGCCTTTAAAAGACAATTTTCTATCTCATTTATTTATCATTAACTTTATCAACTGCCTTTAAAAGACAATTTTCTGTCTCATTTATTAACTAAAATTGTTGTGTTTAAGTCAGAGACTCAGAGTAAAAGTCAAATTACTATATAAGTACTTTGACAGAAAATTTAAATATTGTCTAATAGTCTCAAATAGTACATGCATATCATTTTAAGGGGCTTGCCAAGAACTTTTCAAAAACACTTGTTTTGTCTTTCTATCTTTTATAGAAGTAGAGTTAGGATTTTTTTTGTCAATCTTTTTTGACACTAATATAAGTATAACCTATACAATTTGATTCGAAAACTTGTGACTGAAATTTCAAAATTCTGTGCTCTTTCACTCACTACTTTTTTTTATTTTTAGGGCCATGGGTGCAACAAATTTTCAGGAGACATTCATATTCACAATTTTGTATATTCACAAACCAATATACAAAACAATGAACAAGAAATGTTTAAAGTACAGTCAAACCCACTTACCTCGAGCTCGACCACCCCACTATCTCGACTTTTTTTATTGGAACCGCCAAATTCTCTCTTTGTCTTAGCATTTTTTCATCGGCTAATTCAATTTTTCTAAGTCGCCGAACCCTAATACCTCGAGCACAAAAGAGGGCCAAATTTGCAACTTAAGGTTGGTTAGCTCGATCCTCGTCGGTTCGCCGAGCAATGCATTTTTAGTTCAACACAGTGTTGACATCTCGCTTTCTTCGAGACTTCCGGCTATTGTGTGATTCTACGAGATTTCAATAAAAATTACCGGATGTTATTATCTTCTTTCACGTTCGATCCATGTGTAAATTAGATGTATTCACCCGAGGTGCCCGTAAATCGGCGTTAGCGATCTTTAATCCGTCATGTTATATTATTATTAAACTTAATTCATTTTCTGATGCATTGATCATTTTATTTTTTAAGATAAAAGAATATCTTTAGAAATGAAAATAAAGGTTTGTATCGAGAATCGACGGTGGTTTTTATATAATTAAATAAAAAATTATTATTCTTTCTTTTAAAAGTTTGTTGCTGCTTTGTTACCAGTAAGATACGTGACTGTGACACTAACACGCGTGTGACGATGAAATCAAATCATTTTCTTAATATTCCAGTACATGTATATAATATTATTAATATACACGTCATCACATTTGTAGGTCGAATTCTGATAAGGAATGAATTTTTTAAAAATTCGCTTAGTTTAGTCTTAGTTGCCGGCCGAGGTCTAACACAAAGCCCACAGCGTGCTGTGATCAACGGTCAAGGCCGCAATAGTTTTATTTATATTATTACAAGACTGAGGAAATTTGAGAGCGTTCTGATAGTAACAGATATCCTGCACGTCAAAAGCATTAAACTTAAAATTACCATATTGATATGTTTATTTTTATTTATTCGCTGAATCGACGGAATTGCAAACGCTAGCGGCTGTGACATGCGACTAGGCGAGGCGTAAACTTTGACCTTTTAGCGCATGCGCAGACAATTATAAACTGGTAACTTATTTTTAATTAAATGGAATCCAAACATGACAGAGACGTAATCAAAGTCCTTTACTTCAGCATAAATATATATCTAATATATAAAGCTCAGTTGGTGTTTGTATGTTTGTATGTTTCACTTTTCGACTTTCTGTTAGACAGCCACGGAAAAACCAAATGACGGACGGGGACCAAATTTGGCAGGACGGTTCCTTTTACCCTGAAGGTGGTTTTAAGTTAGTTTTTGTAATTGTCCCTTTTGCCCGAATGCCGTAAATTAAATAATCAGAAAATGCAGAGACAAAGAATAAAAAATTTAACCTCATTTCTGTATTGAACAAATTTACGCGGACGTTCAAATGCCGTTCAAAGCGAGTTACTTTTGGTGACGTTTTTTTTCCCCAATACTTTATTTTCAGCGGTGCGCATTCAAAAAATATTATAATGTCTAATTACGGTGCGCACATTTTCGTGTACGCTTCATAATTTGAGCTGTGTAGTACAAAGAATTGTCATTTTCTTTACTGTTACTTTCTATATATTAGATAGACACGTAAACATATTTAATTACAACTGCCACACGATGCATTAGATTTAATTGTTTACACGTTTAAATTTAATTGCGAATTTGTTTTAATTATTTTCTGTTCCATAACTCGACATTTAATAAAAACCTATTTATGTAATAATTGTGTCAGTATTTTTTTCAAGGCTTCATTTTTAGCGGTGCGCGTTCTAAAATCTTTTATCGCCTGATTACTGTGCGCACATTTTCGTGTACGCATCTTAAATTTAGCTGTGTCCTATTAATATAACATTTATATTTTGTTTGTCTTTTACATAAGCTATTGTCTTTTACATAACCTATACACTTATACTATTTAAACTTAGGCTACCGGACCTATTAACATAAGTAGATTAAACTAAATAAAGTGATCCTGAAAACGCTTAATTATTTTGTATTGCGAATTGAATATGTTATGTTCATTCCTTTGATGATGGATTAACATAGGCCATTTTTAAAATCAATTATTGTCATGGTTTCACATGCGTTTTTAACATAAAATTGATTTGTTTTGTTTGTTTTTTTTAAATTAGGAATATAGCCTAATTTCTTTATTTATCTTTATTATCTTTATCTCATAGACGCTGTTGCAAATATTGTATTAATTACAATTGTGTTACGATGCAGTGTCGTAAATATATAAGAGCTTTTTTAGTGACGACAGTGGCAGAGATCTTTTGGAAAAATGTCAACAAAGCAGTGGCCTTTTTTAATGGATACAAACAAACAAACATAAAAATATCAACTGAGCTTTATATATTACATATGCGTTTAAATTATTTTATTTCAATTATTTTCACGATGCATTGTATTAATATTTTACATGCAATGAATAAAATTGGGATTTTTAAAAATTTAATTCATAACTCGACATTTAATTAAAAACCATAGATGTAGCGAGTTTATTTTATGTTGAAAGTGATGGCCTATGTCAAATAAACTTACACTTTAAAACAGTTTACTTAAGCTTTATATACACTATACATTATAAACTTTCGCTACCGAACGTATTAACAAAAGTTGACTAAATTTAATGAAGTGATCCTGAAAACGCTTAATTAATATGAATTGCGAATTGAATATGTTTTTATGTTCATTCCTTTGTATTCAGAATAGCATAGGCCATTTCTAAAATTGCCTTTTAATCATTTTTAAGATGCGCTTATTAACAGACGGTTGAATCTTTTTTTTTCATTTTTATTTTATTTTTCAGATATACAAATCTGGTGTGTGTGTGTGCATTGAATATAATTTACAAAATATGATGCCTTATCCGAAATAGGGAACAAAAAAAAAGATTCCTTTTTGAAATTATACACATTGCTTATAAACCGTAAATATAAATCGTAAAATATAGAGACATAAAAAATGTTAAATATTATTTCCCTGTTAAAACAATTATGAATACGTCAAAAGGAGGAGTTATTTTGGTCCAGTACATTTACTTTATAACAAGACTTTATTTTATGCGGCCAGCTTTCTATATTGTCTAAATATGGTGTGCACATTTTTTTATATCATTTTAATACGACCGTTTTTTTTTAAAAAATAGTATTTTAGAAAGTACATTTATAATTTTGTTTATTTGCGCTATGAGTCACTTAGCTTTTGCCTTTTAAAGGGATAGTGCCACATGTTCTTTATCACATAGACATGGTTACAAATATTATATAACTTACAATTGTGCTACGATGCAGTTTCGTAATTATATATTAAATTTTTGAGTGACGAGGGTGGTAGAGCTCTTTCGGAAAACCTATAAGTTATGTTAATTTTGTACAAGTGGGAATGAAATTGTAAATTTAGTTTATTATGGTCGGCAAGAATCATTATTTAATAAATCATATCTTTTAAATAGTAAGGTTATGTTAAAAGGCACTGCATTAAGGGAAAACAACTCACGCGGTAAAATGGCATATCTCTGTTTCTCATAAGATTTTAACTAAATAGATGAATCTGAAATTTAACTTGGCAAATAAAAATTGTAATAACCCAGCAACTGATACTTGGATAAAGGGTCAGCACACTCCCGCTACAAAGTGCGGGTATTTTTCTAGTATATATATATATATATAAATTCCAGATTAGTCATAACTTTTCCCGAGTTTCAATGCCGAGAAATTTTTTTCCCAGTTTTTCCTCCTGAATGGGAACCATGGTTACATTTAAATTTTAAACGGTCCTTATAAACGAACGGTCATTACAACCTTAGAAAAGAGTGAAGAAATATTAGGGTTCCGATACGATTCCGATTAATCGTCCCATCACTAATTAACGCTAACTAATTAATCATGTACATACAGAAATTTCAAGCACATGTTAATATTTTGCCGCCATATTGGTTTTTGTTTTAACTCGATCATCGGTTATCTCGGCGCCATTTTTCATACCCCAAAGCCGTCGACTTAACCGGTTTCGAATGTATATCAAGGATTTGAATTTTTTCATAAATATATCTGAACTTAATTTAAAGGCTTGTTGAAAAAATCACTGAATTTTTTTTTAATTTTGAAAATACAAATATATATACAATATATACAAATCTGTACAAAAAATTGCTTGCCTATGTCAAAATATTTTAATTAAATATATTGTATTATTATTATTAATATGGTACAGTTAAATCAATAACTATACATATTTGTAGGGTAAGTATTTAAATTAAAAAATTAAATTGTATGCAAGTTACCATAAATTATTTAAAAATACCCCACTTACTAATTAAATTACTGATATTTATAAATATTACAATTAAATTAGTATTAGTAACTAATAAAGACTTAAGACTAATGAGTTTAAAAGCCACTAAAAGGGTAATACTAACTGTAAAACTAAAAGTATTAGTACTATTAGTATTAACGAGATACAACCCGCGCGTAGCATATGCCACCCACAGACATGCTCATCATAGATAGTTCAAAGAAGGGGGGGGGGACACAAACAGCAGGAAAAAGTAATGGAAAAAAAGCAGAATCAAACATTTTTAAAAAATTTTTAAAATTAAATGTTCACGCTGGGGCTTGAACTCAGGACTTTCCGCATGCAAGGCGGATGTGATAACCACTACACTACGAATCATGTTATTCTGTGAAGGAACAACGGAAGTGAACGAAAGAAGCATTGCTGACACCCCCCCCCCATTTTTTTTCATCCAACTACGCTTGCCAACTGTGATTTGTTGACCCCATCGAGATTCATTCGTCATGCTTACTTGCACATACTCGTCTAGGTGAATTATTAATATAGATATTAGTCTAATTTAAATTACTAATGATATTTAATACTAAGACTAATACAAACAAATAATAGCCTAACAAATATACTGTTACCAATATAATAATTTATGTTAAACTAAGACTTAAATGTACACTCTATTACAGTCGGACCTCGCTAAGTCGAACTTCCCTAAGTCAAAAACCTATCTATATCAAATTAATTGTTAAGTCCCGGCCAAAGTACTTGATTAATCTGTGCCTATTACCCCATTTTCCCTTCGAAAAATCCGTAAGCCGTAAGTCGATTTTTTTTCCGGGTCTGACTATATTTAATGAGTTTATTCTAGGATGTTGCTAGCGTTATGACATGTCGTAACGCTAGCCAGGAAACTGCTGCTACGACTGTCGTAGCAGCAGACGATTCGGTGGGCTGTTGCTAGCGTTACGATATGTGGTTTTTAAAAAAAATAATTTTTTAAAAATTGAATTTAAAAAAACTCGACGGGAGCGAGATTAGAACCCACGTATCGGTTTTAAAATCAAAGTTGTTGTTCGTCCGTCTTAGTAGACGATGACCACTCTCATCATATTTGTATTTGACCTGTGCTAGGCCGCCACGTGTGTCCTCTGGTGGATTATTAACCCTATTCTAGCACGAAATTTGCGTCAGCATGTCGGACAAGAGATGGATGGGAATTCTTCAGGAGGGTTTTGGATACGGTCCTTCCTGGCTTGACGTTTTGTCTTGGCAGCCTGTTGTCTATTAGCCTCACAGACAGCTGCGCCATTTCGTATCATAGAGCACCAGTGGGCTCGGTTACTGGCTGCTGCTTCCCAGGAGTCATGTCTAGTGTCAAAGGCCTTTAGAGCAGTTTTTAGCGCATCCTTGTATCGCTTACGTGGACCTCCGCATGCTCTATGCGCTGCAGTAAGCTCACCATAGACGAGCCTCTTGGGGAGGCGATGGTCGGACATGCGAACTACATGCCCCGCCCAGCGTAGTTGGCTCTGCATGAGGCTAGTGTGGATGCTGGGTAGGCCTGTCAACGGGTACCCGGGTACCCGTTGCCGTGAGATTACCCGGGTAGTAAAATTCCGCCCGGGTACCCGTGAAAATGTGGCTTCAATGTCTATATTAACCAAACTTCGGGTCGCATGCGGCTTTTTTGTGTTTAATTTGCGGCTCGCTAAACAATTTATCAAGTGAAAATTTTTGTTTCAAATATATGCTGTAAAATACATCTAAGGAGAACTATCTGTCAACGGGAAATAAAATACGGTCTCGACAAACTACAATGTATTTTTATTCATCTTTTTTCTCTGAAAATGAAACAGCAATCGCCAACACAATAAGATTTTGGTTCTTTGAAAGAATCATATAAGGAAAACAAAACTCCTCTGCCGAAAATAAGGATGGACTGTATAGAAATGAAAGAGATGTTGTTAATAAAAACACCCTTGCTTTGACACTAACATTGCTTTGAAATATGCTGACATTGGGCTACAGATTGATCATTGATACCAATTATCTACCTTATCTCCCTCATCCACCCACTCCTATACTATAACCGCACCCTTTCCATTCGCTTGTGTTTCTTGTGTTCGTTAACACGTGTTGACCTAGAAAAACTGAAGTTAATAATGCGTACAAGGTTGTCAGTTTTTAAGGTTAATAAATTAAATAGTTACTAACAGTGTAAGATGGGTAAGTCGCCGGCATAGAGATGAAAGAGGCCGTGTTTGGTTTTGTTAATAAAAACACCCCTGCTTTGACACTAACTTTGATCTTTGAAATAAGCCGACATTGGGTTTATGATAGTCGATGTTGTTATCTACCCCCCCCCTCCTCCTCCTCCCTCCATTCGATTGTGTTTCGTGTATTCATTACAGCGTGTGCCTTGCCCAAAAACTGATTTTAATAATACACAAAAATTTGTACGTTTTTTAAAGTCAATAAATTAGTTACTAACAGTGTAAGATGAATATGGAGCCGTCCATAAATGACGTTACGCACCTAGGGGAGGAGGGGGGCACACATTTGTGACGAGGGGGAGGGATATGTTTAAGAAATGTGACGTCACATCAAAGCTGCAACTTTAAATAAAAGTTTCACTGAAACATTTGATTGCTTACAATTTATTTAATGACGTTTTACATGTACATGTATTTAAGTTCAAGCGTGTAGCGATTTTTAGAGTTTCAACTACACATAAAATACACAAATAAATGACAATAAAGTTATTTGACACATGCTCATTTTCAAAAAGGAAGTACGGCTTTAATGGGGGGGGGCAAAACTTTGTGATGTCATATTGGAGGGGGGTCTAAGTTTTTGTGACGTGTGACGAGGGGGGGGATAACAAAATCGGCCAAAATCGCTTGACGTCATTTATGTACGGCTCCTAAGACGTCGGCCTTGTGGCTACTGTGTGAAATGAGGTGCATGGAAGGTGGCTAGGTAAGCATTGTATAGCGGTCATGACGGGGAAAATTATGCGATGTTTCGAACGGGTAACCCGGGTACCGGTTCGAAATTTGGACGGGTACCTGGGCAGCATTTTTCAACAATTTTGACAGCCTAATGCTGGGTAGACTTGACCTGGCTTAAATTTCGGTGTCTGGAACTTTTTCCTGCCATTTTATATTGAGAATTTTTCTTAGGCTTTTAGTGTGCAAGTGGTTCAGCAACCTCGCATGGCGTTGGTATACGGTCCAAGTTTCACATGCATATAGCAAGGTGGGGAGCACTACAGCTCTGTATACTTTTAGTTTTATTTGGGTGCTGATTCCCCTTCTGTTCCAGACACTGTCATGCAATCTGCCAAATGCTTCGCTGGCCTTGGAGATTCTCGCGTTCAACCTCGTCATAAATATTGGCCTTCTGAGACAGTGTGCTGCCAAGGTAAGTAAAGCCGCTCACTGTGTTGATTTTGTTGCCGTTGATGATTATATAAGGCTCAGTATAGGATTTGCCTGGGGCCGGCTGGTAAAAGACTTCTGTCTTCTTTGTGCTGATGGTGAGCCCAAAGTTAGAGCAGGCACTGGAAAATTTATCAACGCTTAGTTGCAGGTGTGCTTCAGAGCCAGCATTAAGGGCACAGTCATCAGCAAAAAGAAGACCCAAGATGCTGTCTGATTTGACCTTTGTTTTTGCTTTAAGCCCCCTGAGGTTGAACAGACAATCATCAGTGCGATACCTAATGTCAATTCCTTCATTGCTATTCCTGAAGGCCTCGTAAGCATGGCTGAGAACATGAGGCTAAACAATGTTGAGGCCATAACACAGCCTTGCTTAACGCCATTTGTGACAGGGAATGGTTTAGAGGCCTCTCTGTTGTCCTGGACTTGAGCCTGCATGACATCATGGAATTGCCTTACAATGGCTATAAACTTATTTGGACACGCATACTTGGTCATAATCCTCCATAGACCCTCTCTGCAGACTGTGTCGAAGGCTTTTGTCAGGTCTATATAAATGGAAAATCAAAGTATCATCCGACTACCACTTCGTCTAGCAAAGCTCATGTCAGGTTTTGATTTTTTTAAATTTATAACTGTTTGTCATTAAATGGACACCAATCAAGTTTTTAACCTTTAAAAGTCATTAATCGGCTTACCTAGTAATCATGAAATTTGATTATGAGAACTATTGTTTAGAATTAAAGTATTAATATTAGTATTAGCATAATTAAAATGCAGCATATTTTTTTATGACTAGTCGTATCAGCAGACAACTCGTTTATTCTATTACACTAAACTATATGACTTTATAGTATAGCGTTATTTTGGTTGTAGACATTTTTTTTTGTTAAAAGAATAAGGGGGTTGCAGCGGAAACCTCAAACTTCTCTCATCGATCTCCGCCTCCGCCCTGCTGCAGTCCCTTTTTCGGACATAGCGTTTATTTTTTAATATTTTTACATTTTATTTTGACTGATGACCTTACTAATACTTACTATTTTTTAAATTTTTTTTGTTGTTTTTTTTGCATTTTTGATGATGTTAAAGACATTGTTATGATTGTATCCGTTGCCGTTCCTGCGTTATGTTACGGCCCGTTACTTTACTATCCCGGACTGGCGTTTACTGCCGTTTACCCATGCCCATCATGATCATACTATCAATCATACGGTAATCCCTTATTTTAGCGCATTTTATATTTCAATTCATTAAAAACACATTTTTTTAAACTTACCTCATTAATTAATTTAATTATTATTATGAAATCTATTTTAAAATTAAAACATTATTTATTTTTTTTAAAATAAAATTACTATTTTACGATTTGTACGAAATAAAATTTAGTATATTTCACTATCTGATCTTCTGTGACTAACGCCAACGCCATTGTTGTTGTTGGAAGTCTGCTTTTAAAAACCTTTTTCTGAGTTAAAAATTATTTTAAAAACCTTTAAACTCAACAAAGCACACGAAAAACTAATTGTAAAGCATTAAAATTAAATACTTTTTTTTTAATTTCTGATTTAAGTGTTAAAATTATTAAAAGTAAGTTAATAGTCTAGTGTATTCAGAATTCATACGATCCCATTGATCATTGAATATGATTGAATTTGAACCATTAATATAAATATAGGTCCGATGACTAAATCAGTGGGTAAAAGGTCATCTGTCTTACATTCTGTTCACAGTGAATCTAGTTATCCAAAAAGTAAACTTATTTACCAAGTTTATGAAGGCTTTCAAAGGGGGAAATACTAGACGTTAAAACGCCGACGATTTTGTTAGTAGAATTCTTTTGTTTATTTTCAAGCTAATAATTAAAGTGCCAGGTTTCAGTGAGAGTAAAGTTTCTTTTTTTTAAAAAGATCGTTGCGCTAACTTAATGGGTTTTTTTTACTATTCAAGAATGAGTATTTATACCTATTTATCATTTTAAATATTTTAATAATTGTTATTATAAATTGACTATTTAAATTTTTTAAATTTATATTTTAATCTACAAGATATGTTCATGGTGTATATTTATTATAGATGTATTAGTTTTAATTAAGCCCTACCGTGAATAGGCCTACGCATAGGCATAATCTATTTCTTAAGCAGTTTTCTCTAAATCAGTAAATGGGGTAAAGCTTATTTGTAGAAGTAAAATAAAAATATATTATAGCAAAAAAAATAAAGTGTACACAATTGTACAAAGACAAATTGATAATGTTCAAATGTAATTACAGTCGGACCTCACTAAGTTGAACTCAAAGGGACCCGAAATTAAACAACCCCGTAAAAACAAAGTTTTTGACAATAAATCCCTTATATAATATGAGACGTAACTAAAAGTATTGATCATGTTCAAACGCGACAAACATTTACAGACTGAAACCGACTGATCTTCCCTGGCTGTAAAAAAAGGGGGTGGTGGTGATCATCGATGGCTGGACTGAACTCCAGCACGTGGAGCGCATTGAATTACATAGAGATAAACTAAAAATGCATTAATTTAATTACGGTACATTCGATCGATCTGAAATTTTGATGCAATGCATTGTTAGGTGACACGAGTCTATGTGCAAAATTTCAGCTCGATAGCATCACAGAAAGTGTGCCATTTTTTACTTTTGTTTTTCCGCCCGACCGACCGCGAACCCAAGACAGAGACAAGATTTCAAAGTTCATATAAAACAAACCCGTAAAAACAAAGTTTTTGACTATAAATGCCTTATATATGAGACGTAACTAACAGTATTGATTATGATCAAACGCGACAAACATTTACAGACTGAATCTGTCTTAACTCCCCTTTGCTTTATAACCCGGGTCGGGGGAAGGTCTGGTCACCGATTGCTGGACCGAGCTCAGCGTGACACGTAAAATGTAAAACAAAAGCACGCCGGTACATCGACGGATGGCGTCAACGCGTGACTGAACTGTCATGTGGAAAAAAAACAATAACAAACAGTGAAATTGAATTACATACGTTGTATAGAGATAAACTAAAAATTCATCAATTTAATTACGGTACGTTCGATCGATCTTGATACGATGCATTGTTAGGTGACACGAGTCTATGTGCCAAATTTCAGCTCGATTGCATTGCGGGAAGTGGGTCATTTTTTTACTTTTGTTTTTCTGCCCGACCGACCGCGAACCCAAGACAGAGACGGCGGTGAAGTTAATATAAGGGATTTAAAAATCGATTTACGGAGTTTTCGAGTTAGGGAAAATGGCGTAATAGGCGCAGATTAATAAAGTAATTTGGCCGGGACCTAACAAGTAATTTGATATAAGTTATTATAAGGAGGTTTTCGACTTAGGGAAGTGGGCCGCCTTAGCTAGGTCAAACTGTATAAAGATGCAATATAATATTCTTCTAGAATATACTTAACAATATCATGTTTAATAGCATATCAGTATTAATTTAAGAAATATTAGACTTAAAATACTTTATTACTCAAACAAATAGAAAGGTAAATTTTGTTAAATTTCAGTTTGGGGAGAATTATAAATATTTTTTTCCGTTAATACTCTAGGAATTTTTTAGGGGAAAAAACAATATTATTTTTTTTAAATAAAAAGAAAATTGAACCTTACCTGGCAAAGCAGACGTAACTTTTAATCACTACGGGAATTTTTTAAAAACATTTTTTAAAGAATGACTTCCCTTTGTCCATCTACTCAGTAGATGGCAGGTCATAGTTTCGCTTGCAACCAATTAAAATAACCGGAAAAGCCTCTTTTTGACAATAAACATGATGGCGTCAATAAGCCATTGATAATGGATTACTACTAAAAACGGGGCAGTTTTATGTATGTTTTTATTTATAAGTCTTTATTTTTGTGTCCATATGTTCTTGTCTAGTATCGTTTGGGTAAAAAATACCGTGAATGCACTTGCTATTATTAATTTGAGGCAATCTTCGTTCATTCTATAGGATGATTATACGCAGACCCCAATATGAATATAATATGATCAATTGTCAATTCAACAATATGATTTAATTATGAAGTATTTTGCACTGAGACCTCAACTGAACGAACTGTAATAAAATTTTAAAACTATTATAATTAATTTATAATTCATTAATGAATGACATTATTTATAAGAATTATTGTAAAAGTTAAGATTTAGATAGCTTAGCTTATCTATACAGACGCTCCTTCTATGCAGAAGATAGTTGCGTCCACAGACCATGACAGATGATCTGTTGGCAAGTGATGCAGCATTCACAAGCCACGGCTTAGTGGGTTCCACGGATTACCCAGCCGCCTAACTACATGTAGTGTTAGGTACCCATTAGGAGCGGGGTGACTCAGGGACGCCCTAGGCCCCGGGAACAAACCCTTGCCTTCACACGGATTCGAACCCGTGACCATCGGTACGACAGTCCAGTGCGCTGCCACGCGACCACCGCGATGATATTCAGTCATACATAGTAATGGAAATAATTATGATTATGTCAGTATTTGAAATGTATTGTCACTCACTCTTCTTGCAAATACTGTTCAGTGTTCTTGTCATTTGAATTTGATTAATTGATATTCTCATTCATTTTAAAATTGTGGTAATTGTGTCTGAGTCTGTATAGTAAATAATTTATATTATGGGCTTAAAGGCCATCCTTCCATATATTACGTAGGCACAGGGTGGATAATGGAGATTTTGACAATTTGTGTACTGACTGGGTGGTTTCATCTCACCCTCATGTCAATGAAATATATTGGCCTACAGGCTAGGCCTGTCAACAGGTACCCGTTGCCAAGCAATTACCCGGGTAGTAAAATTACGCCACGGTACCCATGAAAATTTTACTGCAACGTCTATACCAACGGTGGCCAAACTGCGGCTCCCGAGCCGCATGGGGCTCTTCTGTGTTCACATTTCGGCTCACGTACAATTTATAAAATTTATGTTACAAGGATTACTGGAAGTTTTCCGAGCCAGGTTTAATGACCCATAGCGCTTCAATGCGGCTCTCAACAATTTTTATATATTTTAAAATGGCTCTCAGTTACTTCAGGTCTGGCCACCCCTGGTCTATACCAACGGTGGTCGAACTGCGGCTCTTCTGTATTCACATTTTGGCTCGCGAATAATTTATATCAAATTAAAACTTTTCGTTTGAAATATATGCTGTGAAATACATTTAACATGAAAACGCTTTTTAAAAAATAACAGTGAACAGTCAAACGGAAATAAAACATGGTCCCGACAAACTACAAAGTATTTTGATAGTTAGTAAAATAGTCATTAATGTAAGTTTAAGAAAGAGGAAGGAGGAATGCAGTTAAAGCATAGCCAAATGTAAAATTATTTTTTAGCCTACTATTGGGACATTGTTAGCACACACAAAACTGGTTCATAGCAGGCAGAAGACTGGTTGAAATCACTCATTATGTTTTTTTTATATTTTTCGACTCTGTTAAAAATTAACTAAGGATCCGCCATGCCCATATGTATTGATGTTTGATGAAACATTGAATAAGAACCTAAAAAAAATCATTACATTTAATTATTACATATAGTAATCAATGTTCCCTCTAAGGTTCCTTGGTCCGTGTGCAAAGTGAAAAAACTCGTGCGCAACGTTGCTCAGCAACCATTATTTGTGCAATATTTTACAAAATTTGTTGCACAGTAATTCAAAACTGCTGTGCGGCGTTGGGCAGATATCTTTGCTGCCGCAGAGCTTAAAGGGAACATTGATAGTGATCTATAATCCATATTTGTTGTTAGATGCGTAATTTCTGGGTTTATTTTAAATGCCGCGACGTCTCGATTTTTAATCTTGCATTTTTCTATTATAGTCTTGAATTTTTTTTTGCTGAAAAAAAGTGGGAACCCTGCTCATAACTTTCTCAGCGGCTGGGAATAGGTTAAGAGAATTATTCTTTAAAACTTTAAACAAATGAATCATGAATACATCTAGAAGTGACTAAAACATGTTGTGTTATATTGAGAAGTAATAAAGTACCAGTGAAAAAATTTCAAAGATTTTTTTTTCAAAGACCGTCCTTACAAATTGTTATAGATTTTGTATTATGTATTTCTCGTATATGTTATTTTGATCTTGAAGAGTGTTTTGTCAAGATAAGTAAGGACCATATTATTATTAGTATACAGGTGCTTATCATATATTAAAGTAAAAGCATTGCCTGAATTCCTACTAGGGCTTTTTTTTTCTTCTTTTTTTTTCTCCATTATTAGGCGGTTGCAAGGCCAAGAAAATACAGATATTTATTTATCCTCTTTTAAAGTTTGTTTTTACTAACTCACATATGTCATTAATGATTATCATGATCAAAATATAAAAGCTAAATTCCCAGTACTGTTGCTAGCCTTATTTTTAATTAAACAATCTTTTTTACTTAATTTTTTTTCATTTGAAATTAGATTAGTTATCTTATATTGTAATAAAAATTATAAAATGTGTATATTATATCTCCAGGGTAAGATGTTCAAAAGACTTCAAGAACTTTCACCTGTGATATGATGGATTTCACTGACTTTGCTAAATATGTTTCAGTTAGTTAGGCCTGCTGCTTGGGTGACTGGAATGTTTTGAAATTTGTATCATAACTGCTTATAGAACTTGGAACGTTATATCAAATAATAGTTATAAATTGAAATTGATGAACATCAGTAGACAAAATGTGCTTCGTTACTTTATATTATAAAGATAGGCACCTTCTTTTGGACTTAAAGGCCTTTAAATTGATACAATTATCACTTTAGTAAAATTCTTATGTAAGAACAGTTGTTTTTTTTAAAAATTGATCTTAAAGTTCCACAATAATGGCCTCGGATATAGGACTTTTTATCCAGTGCTTACAAAAGCCACCTGGCACTCGAACTGAAAAGGTTAGTTTCTGATATTTAGCCAAAGTTGTTTATTAAAATAATTATTACCTTGCACCAAATAAAATTCATGAATGTCAAAAATAAAGTTTTGAAATAATAAAAAAAATTTGCAGAAGAAAGTGTAATTTTTAAAGTTTTTTTAATATAAATTTAATTTAAAAAAAACAACCTTTTTTCAGGATCTAAAGATAATTTTCAGTTATCTTCATAGTATGGAAGCACTAGCAGGACTGAGGGAATCTGTACTTCAAAGCTTATGTTTAACAGTTCGCTACGAATTTCGGGAAGCCAATGATATAGTTTATTAGTAAGTTAACTTTTAAATCATGGTAGACACCCTCTTTTCTACATTATATTTTGAATATTTATAATATTGTTAAATGCAATTGAAAGCTTATAGTATTATAGAAAATTCCTTATTGCCTGCCATTGTTAATTAAATAATATGTCACCTTTTTTTTAAAAAGTCACAATTAACAAGCATGTTTGGACCTATGGGGCCATTGCAAATTACCTGGAGAAAATGATCCTTAACTTTAATTACTTTAATTTTTCTGCTTTGTTGGAAAATCATGTTCTTAGTTCAATTTTTTTTTAAATCCATTAATACCCCAGTTTATGCCTAATTCATATAATGCTGTAAATAACAATATAAATGTAAATGAGAAACATGTAAAATTCATGGGTATTACCAAGAATTTAGATGAATCCAATTTACCATGAAATAAAAAGTAAAAGTTGTAAAAATAAAACAATCATTACCAACAAATTTGCATTATATAAATAAGAGTTGTGTAACTGCATTACAATATTATTTAAATCATTTTTTCTGTGTCATGAAAAACACAATAAAATTTGAATTGACAATCATTTTTAATTTTAGTGTACCTTTATTTTTAAACATACATTTTGTCTCTTGCACACAATTGTGACACTGAGAAGCAAAGCCAGTTAATATCGATTACATAAACTGTAGTAGCATATCGCTGAATATTTTAATATAAGATTAACATCTCAATGAAGTTAAGATTCCAGTGTATAAAATTATATTTTATTTTAATGAAATCATTAATGCTGTCAAGGGGATAATTTTTTCTCCCATATCCTAAAAACTTACTGCTTCAGTATAAAATTTTAGAAATATTTTTTTTTGTCTGTCATCAGCCCAGGAGAAATGGCATTGTGTTGGTACATTCTTCTGTCAGGCTCAGTCTTCATTGAGGGATCAATGTTCCTCCCACGCAGCAGGTCAGTCTTATTATGAGGACGAAAAGGGACTCATACTGTTTTGATATAGGTGCAACTTTTTAAAAATGAAAAAGCCTTTTAGGTACATATTTATTTGTGTGAAGGAAAGATTTTGAATGACGTCTGTGTCAATGCGTTTTCTTTCAGCTTGCAGAATTCTTGAAGAAAAGTTATTTCGTTTGTCAGAAGTCGTTTAAAATTGTTTACAGATGATGCACTGCCATTAATAATAGATGCAAGCTGCTCAGATAGCATGCGCCCAGCTAATCCAAGCATACAGTTATAAAAGTCATTGTCATGTGAACTAAGCTTCACCATTATCAGTTCCAGAACTAGACCACCATAATCTGTAGATGAACTTAAACAGAATAATCATCTGTGTAGGATTAAATCACTATCATCATCCAAATACAATACCATCATGTGCATGATACTGTCTTTATATTGAAAAATATTATTTCTGTATATGTATGTATCTTTTTTTTTAATGTGGATTTTCATTTGAGCTTTTAAGAGTATTATATTCTTTCCATTATTAAACTTATTGTTTTTGGGATTAACAGCCATAACAGCCCTTTACAAATCATCATTAACCCTCTCTAATCAGCTTAGCAGTTTTCAATTCTGTCAAATGCAATGTACTTTTTCATCCAAATTTCCTATAAGCAAATGTAATGCCTAATAATTGGGTAAAACCATTAATAAGCTCACATATTTGTGAGGAAATCACTTCTGTCCATACAGCAGCATATAGATTTTACACCAACCATCCCTTAATCCCCTCATGTCTTTGAGGTTACCAATGTCTGTGGCTCTAATGATATTGATGGCACTAATTCTGAATGATTAGATCCTGTCACTGTGTTAAAATATTTTGTAGTGAAAATATTTAGCTTGTGACCTTATCTTAAAATTGCACTACCACCACACAAAAAACAACAAAAAAAATCGCCTCCCTCCTCCCTCCACCCCACGTTCACACTCAAACCACACTTTAATCTTGCTTTGTGCCTTAGGAGAAGAAAAGACCAAGAAATTTAGGTACATGTATTAAGAAACATAGTAACCTTATGTATCAAAACTGTTAAAAATGTTATATAAAAAGGGTATACTTGAGTGTGACAGTATGTCACAAACAAGGAGAATGTCGGCAAAAAGCCTTGGTCAGCCAAAACACTCCAAAAAAAAAGCAAAAATAAAATGACAGGGCAGCTAAGTAAGTATTATTTTATTTTCTACCCAGCCTGATTGCAGTCTGAACCCATTTATATCCTCAACACTGTTAATCTCCATTAGTTTTACATAAATTCTGGCACTACTTTCATCCTCACTTTCTCACCTCTTACTCATGCACCGAGGGTTTGCTTCCTGGTATTACGTTTGCCATCTGTAAGGCTCGATGTGTACCCCTGCACCTGTTCTTCGCCCCCTCCCCGCATCTGTGACTCACGCCTGGCTTGTGAGAATACATGTTTTACAATGCGCTCACTGTACCTAGTCTGATCTCTCCAGATTGGTGGAAGGGTTGTATGTATGTGTGTGTGCGTGCGCCGGGTAGAGGGCTCCCTTACACGTAAACCGTCTCTTTCACCGGGATTCAGTTACGCGCCTCACAATGGGAACCATTCACCTGAGGCCGCATGACCCTGTCTATCCACATTTGCAAGGGTGCACGATTTGAAAATTCGATCCAAACTTTTTATTAAAAAATGTATGAAATATATATTTTTCTAACTAACTACTAACATTTGTTATTACCTCTAAAAAACAATTTGACATCTGACTAAAATTATTAAAACAACAAAACCGAACCGCGTCGCCCAATGCCTTCTTGTTAGCTTAACTGTCTGAAGTTCGTGAACTAACGGTTCTGTGGCCATTGTAGGGAAAAGGGGGAGGGGCGCTTACGTTGCTGGCGTAGAGACAAATGGCAGATAGTAGATCAGTACCAGATCTGACTTTAGTGGCGCACGCTGTTAGGATCCAGGTGTGATGTGATTGTAGTTGACGACGGGTGAGCGATTGATAAACTTTTTGAAAGTTGGCGGCTGCTGTGTGCCGTGTTCAGATCATATAATGAAAGGGAGCAGAGCTAGCTCTTCTTGTTACCAAAATATCTCGGTTGCCAACCAAGCTCTACACTCTACATGCACTTGTATTGGTGTTCTATGCCTGGCGTAAACAGTGATAAGCTTTAGTCATTCGGTATGTTGTTGTTTTTAGCGCTGCCACCACCCCCACCCCCGCAATTTTTTTGTTTAAACGCACATGACAAATGAATCTTTGTAAAATCACTCTTAAAGTTTAAAGGATCAAATGTGCACTTACATCTAAACTACGCGTATTGGTCTTATGTTCCACTAACAGCGGCGATTGATACCCCTTCCTCCCGTTTGCACCGGCATCTCTGCCGCTAGTCCGGAAAGTGACCTATCTCCTCACGTTTCTCTTTACTTTCATTATCATCCATCACGCGAATAGCTAATGCCCTCCCGCCCACATTCCCTGTCTATTAGAGGTCATCTTTAGCATCAAAACCATATCCCCAACAAAAATAATCTAAAACCCGGCGTTTCCAGCAATGCTGCCTCACAGGAACGAATGTACCCCCCCCCCACCCCTTCCAAGACAACCTCGTTGCCACCCATTCCAGGGCGTTTGATTCTTTATCTGCAGAGATGGACCACAGACTCGAAACCCTTTTTTATATATATGATTTAAAAAACCTTCTCCCCAGCTTGCCCCCAGCCCATACATAGCTTATTTTATCATGCTTAAACCCCTAATCTTAAAGGTCGCCGTTTGAGTGGAGGTTCTCACCTTTGGTTTCTTAACTTGTTTGCAGTGGCGTAACGATGGGGGGAGGTTACAAATGTACGGGGGGGGGCGCCAAAATGAGGCTTACAGCGTTATATTATAATAAGTGAACAAGGGTTAAGATATTAATTAAAAGGTTTGGGGGGGGGGCTCCAATTTTATAGTTTGTCCCCGTGCGCAAATTATCCCAGCTACTCCCCTGATTGTATCGCTGCAATATATATGCCGTGTGAAAGGGGTGTTGACAATATTAATATAGTTCAGGGACCTGAAAATATGTACGATCGCTTACTGGGTTTATTTTAAATTCTAATGAAGTGCGTTACTTGAATGCGTATTTAGTAAAGTAGCTTAAGCAGAACTGTAGTTATCGTTTTGGCATTGTTTTGGTGCTTTTTTTTTCTAGGCGCCTTTTTAGTGGATTATATCTAGTAACTAATAATCTCAACATGTTATTAATACAACAATTCTGTATTTAGATTTTTTTTAATACTACTTATGTTTGATGTTTATTGATTTATTTTATGACAGCTTTGGTTGGTTGGGATTTTTGTGTTTTCCCCGTTACATGATTTGATTTTTAACAGCACGTAATTCAGTTTACATGAGAGTATGCTCACGTCATCATTTTCTTTTAAACTTTTTTTCCTTCATATTATGTTGGTCTTAAGGGATTTTTCACCATCCATAAATTGTATTACATCGCCATTTCGGGCACATACCTTTCACGACCTTCAGTTTGACGATAAAGCATTTCGGGTCTATACTTGGATTTAGGGAGTTTGTATTGTCTTGAATAAACCTGCCCACAAGGACTGTCAACATCTTATAAAGCGATTTTAGACACTTTAGTTTTGACGGCGCCTCAACCAACATTACGAGAATCGCCGAGATGACGCCTGCGTTCGCTTAGCACGTCACTCTGTGCGTCTTGACATTTACCTGCGACCCCACTGTTGGTCCCCACATGTTGGACGGGCCGAGTGTACCCAACTTGCATGCAGGCGTCTGTTGGTGCTCGGCATCGAAGCACCCCTGTGAGCGGTCAAGTTACAGGGCCAGTGGCTAGTGCATACAGCACGATAGCGATGGCGTGCACATGACCATCTTGTGGTGCACTCTTGCCGTCTGTGTCAGCCCCAGACGGGTATGGGTATCAAACACTCAAGGCGCCCAGACGGTGTTTAAAAGATGCCATCAAACGGGGGTTTTCCGAACTGGGAAAAAAAAGGAAATATGTGAGGGTCTAACTGGCATTTAAGTTAAAGCCTTATTGTGGTAATGCGATTTGCTGTTTATTAGGGAATAAGGAGTTTGGACTGCCGCGATTAAGTATTTAATTAGACCGATGAGACTCAACAAGCTTACGTTGAGCTTCAATAAAGGAGATGGATGCTTCAAATGGAGTGTCAAGAATATCTACGAAACGGTTACAACACATTTTCGTCAAATTTTGAAGCGTCGGCAAAAACAAATGTCTTTGAACAGTTTTCTAGTTAAAAATAATTATTTTTCATAAATTCATATTTTTGTTTACGTTTTTTGTTTCAAATCTAAATTGTATTCTAGTTTTTTCACTCTTTAACAATTCATAAGTAATGTTATTTTTTTAAAAAAAGTTAATATATTTTTTTTGTAAAATTAGTATTTTTTTCAGCATGGAACGGATTGTCGTATTTTACGTTGATTTGTATGGGGAAAATTGTATGGAAAAGTGAACAGGTAACGAGTGTTTCGCTTAACGAGTAAGACTCTGGAACGAATTAATCTCGTTATGAGAGGTTTGACTGTACATGAAAAGTTTCTCAGAATTCTCCCAGCCCAACAATGCTCTGTAACGGCACGCCAAGCAGTTCCTTTGTTTAGCCCGTTATTCACCGATCACACAAAGGCGGAAGTTATTTCCATCCGACGGGTGCCCTGGACGTGTGTGCCTCAGCGCCGCTCTGATATTTACCTGTGTACATCTGGTATCCCTCACCTGGTCTTTTAGATGATTTTTTTCCCCTTTAATCTATATCATTTTTCAAATTCGTTTTCTGCTCTTTGGTTTGCCCGTTACAAACTGCACGGGAATAAGAGCGCCCGTGTAAGAGTCAGAGACTCTGGCCTTAAGAATCGCAATAACGACTGGCTGGCTGTACGAGCCTAACACATTCAGAACTTATATCTGCGGCTGTTGCTGTTTATTTACAAAGTTATATAGGTTTTTAAAAATCAATCTATTCAAAGTTTATTGACATTTGCTCAGCTCCAAGGCAGGTATCACCATTAATTGTATCGACTGATCCAAAGAACTATACACCTTCAAAAATTGAACCTGTGCATTCGCCAACCCCACTGCTTGTGCATTTGCCAACTCCACTACTTGTGCATTCGGCAGCCCCACTATTTGTGCACTTGACTTCTCTTAATGTTTGAGCGTCTTGTACGGTCTTATAGTCTTATTTTATTACATGCACAATGAACACGGACTGATAGCTTTCCCCCCCCCCTCTCTACCTGTTGGAAGAGTCGTCTGTGGTCGATGTAGTTATACATCTACTTGGGTTGAACTGATGCCTCTCGTTTTTAAACTGCGTTACAAAACATAGAGCGTTTAAATTCCTACCTCTCATTAGTAAATGCAGGATGCATAACCTGCGGGAACTCATTTTTTAAGTACATTTTATATACATTATTTATGTCACGGGGCAAGTGGAAATTTGAAGGTCATTTTGAAAGAACATTTTGTTACGGACTTATGATCTAACAGAAATTTGCTAGAATGAAATTTAAAAAAAAAGAAATTAAGTAAAGATCAATTTTTAGCTAAAGTTGAAGTTTGCGTATGATGTGAAAATAAGCTTCATTAGACATAGCGTTCAAATTGTTTGAGTTTTCGTTGTGATTCCCTAATGGAATTGATATCCACGTCTGTAGAAGTGATGCATATTAGTTGAATATTTTTTTTAAAAACTGTGATCATTTGGACCGAATTATAAGGTTTGCTTAAAGAGAAATAACTTGGTTGCATTATGTAAGATTGAATTTCAGCAACTAATGGGAAATACGAAACCCATTTATACTACAATGAAAATAGAAAACTGAAATCGGGACGGCTAATGTGGGCAGACAGTGACAGGTGTGTGTTCTTAGTCCGCCAGACAAGATGAAGATTGAAAGGTCAGCAGGTGTAATTTTTACAATCATGGGTGGTTAGTCCTACATTCAGGAATCTTTTGAAACCGATATCTATGTGTACACTTGAGTACGAAACCACAACATCTGTCGTAAAAGTTACCCCTGTGTCTTTAGAGTCGCTGAGTACATACCAATAAAAAAATCTACCGCCAGAATTATCTGTAGTGACTGTAGTCGTCTGCTCTGGCATTTCACTGACGCACAACATGGGGGGCGTGTCACTTTGTTAAGATAATATCATTTTGTGGCCAGGGCGCTTGGGCACAAACCATCATTGACTACAGCGGCGAGGCTGTCCATGCCATGGCCTCTACCGTGTTATCTACATACACAAATTTCCCTGAATTCAGCAGCGATGCTTGGGATTGGAATAATCCAGGAGAGAAAAAAATCTATCGAGTTTAACTACCAATCAATGGCACACGCAATGAATTGTCCTGAATAAATAAGAAGGTCGAGTATCAAGTTTATTAAAACTGTTAAATGTTGTTGTTGTTTTTTTCGTTGCAAAAAGATGCACAATCATAAATTAGCATGCTCTTTGCTGGAACATAAAAGAGCTTGTTTCAAACGAATCTTTGTCAATCTATTGAGTCTTGGTGAATGGTTATTATTATTATTACCACGTTTTTATTAACTCGCTTTCGTTCCTGTTTGTTGGTTTGGTTGTCCAAGATATTTTCAAATCTGCCAACGTAAAATTGAACCACTTCTGATGGTCCTAGAGATCTGAAAATTTTACCACAGATAGATCTTGGATGACAATGCATTGTATCAAAATTTCAGATCGATCGAATGTACCGTTATTATATTATTGAACTTTTTAGTTTATATATAGTCTATATATAAGAATCTGTACCGTGTGCTTTTGTTGACATCCGTGAGTTCACCCCGTGACCACATCACAATGTTTTTAAAACGTTGGGCGGGCGCTTGTGAGGTGTTTGGTAAAATAAATAGAGGTAAAAAAATATTTGTAAAAAATTTATTTTTAAAAACCAGGTTGTTATAAGTGGACTAAAAAGAATAAAATAAATAGAAGTAAAAAAAAGATTTTTAAAAACCACGTTTTTATAAGCCGACTAAAAAGAAGAAAATAATTTAAAACTTATTAGTTCAAGTACTTACATTTAATATGACTAAAAACGTGGGGCGGGCGCGTATGAGGTTTAACATATGCGGTTCACTCATTCTCTCACTTATAGATATCTCTTTTGCCTTCTAAATTAGAAATCTTTAATTTTTATACCAAACACCCGCCCCACGTTTTTAGTCATATCAAATGAAAGTACTTGAACTAATAAGTTTTAACTTATTTTCTTCTTTTTAGTCCGCTTATAAAAACGTGGTTTTTAAAAATCTTTTTTTTTACTTCTATTTATTTTGTTTTATTACTCCTGCTTTCCCGGGTCCAATGGTCTAACCGGGCCTGAGCCACGCCGCTGGGCACGTCATTGTTACAGCAGTGGTATCTCCCGCCTGTCACTACACCGCATAGCGGACCGGTAACCGGGTTGCTGACGTCGTGAACAGGTTCATCTCCAGCCAGTTCATTGCGTGCTTGACTTTATCTCCGACAGCCCCGTCAAGTCGGCTGGGGGAGGATGATGTCTCTGGTCAGGGCAAAGGGTCCCAGGTTTAGTCCATCAGTGAAGGTTGATGTGGTCTGTTGCTGCGAGGTTTACCCAACACAACCAACAAGAGACACATCTATATATATATATATATATATATATATATATATATATATATATATATATATATATATATAAGTGAATGCCTGTCCCTTATGCCTTAGGGGCTGTCCATAAATGACGTCACGCGCCTAGGAGTAAGGGGGGTCACGCATTTGTGGGGAGGGGGTGTTTAAGAAATGTGACGTCACATCAAAACGCGCTACTTTAAATAAAATTTCCATTTAAATATTTGATTGCTTTCAATTCCTTTAATGACGTTTTCAATGGTTTCACAAGTGCTACGATATTAGAGTGCAGACTTACACTAAATACATGTTAAAATGACAAAAAAGTAATTTGCAAAATGCTAATTTTCTATAAGAAAATACGAATTTTGGGGGGGGGGTCAAAGCTTTGTGACGTCTTGTCTTACTGTAGGGGGGTGTCTAAGTTTTTGTGACGAAGTGTGACGGGGGGGGGTAGGTGGGTTAAACATCGGCCAAAATCGCGTGACGTGATTTATGGACGGCCCCTTACTACACCATTCATCTGATCACCATTAAACGTTCGAAGTTGTTGAGTACACTACCGCGATGGTCACTGGCAAAACAATTTTTTTTTAAATTACCACTCATAAGGGGCCATAAATGCAATTTTCTTTATATTTATTTATGAGCTATATAAAATCATTTTAAATGTTGGCTACTAGGTAAATGGATGGATCTTGACCAAACTTGGTAAATAAAAACTTCATTGCCCATATTTAAATATTTTAGGGAACTGGATCCCAAAGTCCGTTCCTTCAAGGCCGGGGGCCCCATAAATTTTTTCGTAAACTTTTAAGACTTTATTCCTTTCTATTTTACACGATCTTAAAAATATTGGCACTTATATCCACCATGATCCAGGTGAAATCTACATGTGCTTTGAACTTTGCAACTTGCACCGAATGGGCTAGGGGGCCCTTAAGGGCATTTTATTTTAATAGGAGCTATATAAAAATTATTTTAACATTGGCTACTGGGTAAATGGATGTTTCTTCAGCAAATGTGGAACATAAAAACTTGTTGGCCAATATTAAAATTCTTTAGGGCATTGAACTCTTAATGTCCTTTCCTTTGGGTTTGGGGCAATGTTACCTCTAAGGTTCGTTGGTCCGTGTGCAAAGTAAGTAAAAGAACCATTGTGTGCAAAGTTGCACAGCGTCCATTTTTTGTGCAATATTTTACTAAATTTGCTGCACGGTAATTCTAAACTACTGCGCGGCGTTGGTCAGATATCTATCTGCGCAGCCACGCAGCTTAAAGGGAACATTGGTTTGGGGCCCCAAATATTTTGTTTTCGTAAACTTTAAATTGAAATTTACAAGTGTTTTAAACTTAACACATTGCACCGATCTGCCCCAGGGACCCTTAATGTTGTGCTTATCTTATATAAGCCATATCAATACTATTTTATTCATCAGATTGTCATGCAACTTTGGGAAGTTGAGTACACTCCCGCCAATTATCACTCATTTGTTTATTTGAGTTTCCTTTTTTCTGACATGCTGCAACGCTGGAAGGGCCAGATAGTATATTTATATTTTTTAAAGTGTGTGTGTGTGTTCTTTCTGCTTCTGCTTTTTTATTATTGTAATAAGTGATTGCATCTTAATGTTTCTCTAAATAATATAGAACTCACAATCTGAATTATTTTTACGTAAGGTCCTCTACTATAAGTATTTCATTCACTATATTTAAGCATTGCTTTGGAGTGTTCTGGTGGTTATAATTGTTATCTACTTGTACAATCTCTCTATAGTATCCCTCCTCTTGCTGAAGTGACCACCGCTAGGCCTGGACAGAGGTACCATATTACTTGTTCTTTCTTTAAGCCATAAAAGTTGATCTCACGGCCATGAATTGAAACAGTAACAAAAACGTACCTTAATAGGCGTGTGTTTTGACCAGCTCAGTGGGTGCAGTGCACCTGTCGACTGGACGTTGCTCATGTCCACAACAATAATATCATTTCCCACGGCCGGCTGTGTATTAAAGCGTGATGTGTGACCTAGAGTGATCCCTTAATGACGGGAAAACCCATATAAAATAAGAAGACTCAACTTGTGTGGCTTATTGTATTGAAGTTTGACTGTTTGACATTTGAAAGTTTACCGTTACAATATTGCAACTCCTTTGTAAAAAAATTATATATATAAATTAAAAAGTCATCTGATTATGATTGTAAAAAAATTATATATATAAATTAAAAAGTCATATGATTATGATTTCCCCATCCCTTCACTAAACATACCTTTCTATGGCTGGTCTCTCAAAAATCTGTTTCTAATCTGTACTCAGACCCATAAATCAGACATGGAGTTACAGTATCGTAATGTGACGTTTTTAAATGCTTAAATTTCTGTTCTTTTGTTGTTTGTGTTCGTTTATTTTCAGTGGTGTAAACTTGCCTCTGTCCCCGCACCCTATTCCCAGACCGTCCCCTGTTTATAATTGCTTCGCTTACTCTTTTCTGTATTTGACTTTTAATTTTGCCTTTTTTATATCACCATTTGCTTTTAGATTAAGCACTACACAGAAATGTCTCATAATAATCTTGTGATATTTTGGACACTGCCATTGTGCGTTGTTTCCGCGCTCTCGTGGAACAATAACATTTAAATCCCGCAGCTCTAGAGCTATGCTTTAAAGATTCATTACAATGACAATAACAATTAATTCGTTAATGACCATTAACATTTTTAAAAGAAAGTTTATCCACCAGCATTTTTTCCGCCTTGCAGCTGGTTACTCAGCTCGTTACTGGTATGTTAAATCAATTTTCCAATTACAATTAATTGAAATCGAAATGCCTTTAAATAATCCGACCGGAAACGCTACTCTTCACTTTTTAAACCTTTTTTAAAAAATGTACTTATAAACAAAATTAAGTTGTAGTTATTCATAACGAATGTTGTGTAATCAAATAAACAAATACAATGTAGTTGTTCAGCAAATTGACTTTAATAAGTACTTGTATAATGTACAACAGTTACTTCAATTTGAGATCTGGCCACTTGATACGGCTGATCGAGTCCACTGCACGTATAGTCTCCTGAAATTCAAGCATGTCGTGAACATTTTTTTAAAAAAATGGAATTTGAAATAATAATTACTAAAATATTAAAAATCAATAAAAACTTTTAAAATTTGTCCTATAAATTTTACTTTCGGCAATCTTGCGAGCCTAATTAAACCCACTTCCCCATTAGCTAGAGAGCTGAAGCTCGGTGCAAATGCTCATCTCTGTTGACAACGGATTTTTTAATATTTTTTTTTATAGATAAAAATATAAAAAAATAAAGTTGAAGGAAAAAAAGGAAATTTCTTTGATTTGAATCGATTACCTTTCTAATTACCTTTCACAATCGAAGCTATAATATTTTATAATCGACCTGGTCTGAGGTGTCACCACACCTTCTAGCTAGATACGGTCAAGCTAGATCTTTGTCAGTTTCAACCCGTATGAAAGCATGTGAACTAAATTGAGTGAAAGTTGATCTAATTAGCGGTGGTCAAACGAGTAAAATGATTGCCTTCTAATCCGAAGGTAAACGATTCAAGTCCAGGCGCAAACATTCTTAATGAATGCGTTATATATATATTTATATATATATATATGTTTAAGCTAAATGATTTCTGAATTTATTCTCAGCTTTAGGTCTACGTGGATCAGTGTGCTGTTTGGATTTTAGACTATGAAATTGAGAGTACAGATACAATGATTTTTTATATATCTATAAATTGATCATTTTCGATAATTTGTATACAACTTTTATCCGAAAGGATAATTTGTTCAGTTAGAATAATCTTCACGGCGAAATGCAGTAGTCCTAAAAAAAAGATGTGATTTTAAACATCCATTTTTGCTTCGATTTATATATCTCCTTACCAAATGGGGCACAGTTAACAAGACTAACGTTACATAACAGGGGCGGGATGACTGTAAAGGAGACACCTTCAGAAATGTGTGGGAAAGTCACGATTATTTTCATTTTTCTCTGCATATTTTTTAAAGATTTTTTTTATTATCTTGGTTGTGTGAAAAAAAGTTTATTGAAATCGTGAGAATGTGCAACGCAGCAACAAAAAAAACTGTTTTTTTATTTTTTTAAACGTTCCATAACTTGTGGTGGCTGAATTCAATAAACCAGTTGGCCAGTCCTTAATTTTATGTTATTAATTTTACTGCCCTCCTTATCACAGTCATGGCGAGTGGGTGAGGACTTTAAGGTATATTATAATATTAAAGATACAAACAATTAATTAATGTTAACTTATTTTCAAATGCATGTACTTATTTTCTACGTCGAAGAAAGTTAAAACCAAACTTTTTTATGGTCGATTTCTCAACTGCGGCCTGTCTGTCTCTGCCGTTTTCTCTCCTTGTGTTTTAAGTTAAGCGTCTGCAGACTCTCCCTGTAATGAAAGTGTTGGATGTTATGTATTACTTTGGATGGTTTGTAAAGTGAGAAAACAAAGCTTGAGCTCTAGTTTTATTTGTTACTTTTTTTGTTTAACATAACGACCGGCTGGGGAACCGATCCAGTTTAAGATGGCCTCTGATCGTTGTTGAATAAAACATAAGAGTCTTGGTGGTGGGAGGGAGGGGGGAGAGAGAACCGACACGCGTAGTAAACATATAAGGGACCCAAGAATAATCCCAAAGTTGATTGCTTTGAATGCAGAAGATTTTGTGGATTGTGCACATTCCGTTCTTCGGGGTCCCGGCCTTATTGTGGTTATTATACACTCCTAGACCAGTGCTGTCAAACTCGGTCGCTCAGCGGGCCTAAACTCAAATCACACTTAAGGTTGCGGACCATGAAGGATATCAGCCTAAAATTTGACCCGTTTTGAAACATATAAACTATAAACTAAAACAGAAAAAAACTAATGTGCCCATTTGTTAGAGTTAAGTATTTATAGTCGCTTCTTGGCTACAAGTTCATTTATGCTGGAAATAATTATGCCATTTTGATCCTTGTTATGTACTGCAAGTTTTCTCCAGGGAGACGACCCCGGGTTTTGCCAAACTTCATGGCAGAAAACAGCTGCTCGCACAGACATGTGCTTTCAAGCATGTAAAAGGTTTTATAGCTGCATGTAGATGAAGCTGCATGGGGCATCTCTTCAGGAATGACTTTTTAGGCTCCACGCAGTCGTTCTTTTCCTTTAGTGTCCCATTACACTGCATAAAATTAACTCCGTCTGCAAATTTACAAATTACAGGTTCCATATTCCTGGAGCTGCTGGTTCAAGTCTCTGCGATAATAACGGACAGAAACGTTAACTCCATAGTTCCACTTTATATCTAGAAAAATTGTACAGCCTTCCTTAGCTGCCCATAATTCCTCGATCAGCTAAAAAAAAATTCTAGTGAAAACATTCCCCGGCTAAGCCCCAGCATTTCATCGAACTCTCGTCTATTTCCTGCAAGAAAAGACTGATATTGGCGGTGATTTTAAATGTTTGCCTTCGATTAAGTATCGCTTAATTTAATTTCGCCACCCCAGAATAACAAGTTTCTATGTGAACATTTGGTCAAACCGAAATACTCGCGTTTGAAAATTTGATTTTATTATTGTTATGTAGGCCTATATAGAGTTAGAACCTTGTTATTCTGTACTTGATGTTATATAGGCCTATATAGAATAAGAACCTTGTTATTCTGTACTTGATGTTATGTAGGCCTATATAGAGTTCGAACCTTGTTATTCTGTACTTCTTACACAATTGTCTAACGATACAGCTTTCATATTTTTTTACCATGATAGATTGATGCGTGGACCACAACCCATTGGCCACAACTAATTTTTTTTTCAAAAATACTTATAACCTTGTTATTCTTAGGGAGCATTAAATGTTATGGTGCTCGTTTTACGTTGAGGACTTTATAATTCATCCACTCTTGGTGCATGATGCGGTGATTCACTGTCGTTTCTTCAGTACAGATCTCCTGCATCTTTAACCGCAACCTTTCCCTACCAGTCCAGTTTGTTGTTGTTTTTGGCCTCTTCATTTAAGTTTATCTCAAAACATGTTTATATTGGTTAAACTTTGACATACTTTGACTTTTCCAAGCATGGACGTCTTGTCCGATATTTCTTATCTACACGGATGACGATGCAGGCTGCGCATCACTTTCAGTGGTATAGCAGGGGGAAATGCAACAGTCTATACCAGTGATGGCGAACCTATGCCACGCGTGTCAGAGATGGCACGCAGAGCCTTATTAGCCGGCACGCGGCTAAAATATTACTTCTTTAATAAAACCACTTTGATTGCACTTTTGTGTTTGCATTTTTGCTATATATAAGTAGGTTTTAATTGAATTTTGGGCACGCGGCCCTAAAAAAGGTTCGCCATCACCGGTTTAAACCTTTCAAGATCAGCTATGTTTACACATCAGTGGCCATCTCTCAAAATCGCTCAGCATCCGTAATTCTTGCTAAGATCTATATTCTCAAATACCTGCTTTCTGTCTGAACACAAGACATCGCATGCTTTCATCGTGCAACGATTTAGCAACTCGCCTTCTGTAAATAATCGCCCTAATTGTGGGATATCTTCCGCCGGCAGAATATGACATGCTCACACGGCAGCTTTAGTTGTTATTCGGTTTTGTTGCAGAGCGTCTGCTGCGATGTTTGATGTGCCTCTGCAATTCTTGTGGCATTCAGACTTTTGAACTTGTCTCGGTGTTCAGCTTCCGCAGTGCCGTCTCATTTTCTATTCCTGGATGACGGCAACAAAATCTTCACAAATTAGACAGACATTTAACCGCCAGTATCAGTTAATGCCCCCCCACCCCCACGTGTAATTCTATACACATTACCAACGCCATCACAATGAATCAACGAAGTGATTATTCGGAGATATCTCCGTATAACGCTGGGCATTATAGACAGATATTCCCCATGATTCTTAGCGTCATACGCAAAAAATTTTGGCTAGTCATGTGACTACTTGCCGATTTGATATAAGAATTTTAAAAATTCATACGATGCATGAGCTTCTGTGGTCTCATGGTTAGGGCATTAGATTCTTGAAGTGTCAAGTGGAGGTTCGAGTTTCGTTTGAGTATTTTTTATTTTTAAGGTTGTAGTTTCAGTTTTAGGGTCTGGGTTAGGTTTAGTTGTCTATTTTTTAAATTAAAATAGAAAAAGAGTTTCGTTTGAGTCTTTTTTTTTAAGGTTGTAGTTTCAGTTTTAGGGTCTGGGTTAGGTTTAGTTGTCTATTTTTTAAATTAAAATAGAAAAAACAACAAATATAGCAACCAAAAATACGATTTATCGAGCGCACCGTTCTCTTTGCTTTTACCAAATTAATTTTAAAATCATAAATCTTTTTGAAACAAATTTTAAGCTATGATAGGTACATATATACTTAATTAGAACGGAAATTTTGTTTGTTTTTAAAAAAAGAAATCTCCGTATAACGCCGGGAGTTATTTGGAGAAATCTCCGTATAACACCGGGAGTTATTTGGAGAAATCTCCGTATAACGCCGGGAGTTATTTGGAGAAATCTCCGTATAACGCCGGGAGTTATTTGGAGAAATGTCCGTATAACGCCTCCCATGAATCAATGCTATAGTGTAAAACACGCTTGTTTGCACTTCTTTCAACCGGTTAATAAACGCCTTGAGTTGACACATATTCACGTTTTGATCTGCGTGGGCCACAGTCTATCAATAGACGCACTATTTTTGTACAACGTGTAATTAGCCCACCTATAGGTCAGCATGCTCACCCACTTTGAAGTGCCGTGGTCACCAGGAGCGGCCACGCCTTGGTTTGTCGACTGTAGGACGGTGAGCGACATAAAGAACTCACAATATATGTTTGTTAATAGTGGTTTAAGGCGATCACCACGGCACATCTCCATAACAAAGGAATTGAAGGAAAGCAAGGCGCATTTCGTAATAATACGTTATTCATCGTAACATCTATTGAGGCAAAGAAAGCATGGTTGGCCTTGGACCAAAAAATAAATTGTCCCCTATTTTAATTCGTTCATTTCCCCCTCCCCCACCCAAAACTGTTATATAAATCAAAAACATGTAATCTAATCATTTAAAACGTTATGGATTATATATTTACATTCTCACATTCAGACTATGCGTCGGATTTTTTTTTAAATTTATAATGCTGGTTTTAAAAAATGTGTTCGATTAATGGGGATAAAATTTAATCAATTAATATTTATATAACGTATATATATACATTATTTCGCGAAATTGGTTAAGTCACGGTAATTCCATGGCTCCCAAATTTTGTGACGTAACACAGCAAATTTGATCTGCTATGCAAGAAATAAGGAAGAAAAACCTTTTTGTTTACGTATGCACGTCTAAATAAATAATAATAGGGAAAAGTATGTAAGTAACAAAAAATATAAATTATTAAAAAATTGGAGAAAAAAATATATATTTTCTTAAATTTTAATCCATCAAATTAATTTTAATCCATCAAATTAATTTTAATTTATTAAAAAAATTAACGATGAATCGATTAATTAATCGTTAATTTCCACAGCCCTACTATTTATTCATTGTTTTTCTTCCTGTGACTGTTTTTGCACACTTAAAACCAGTTAGTCCATATTGCGTGGACGGGACTTAGACTGTAGACTATGCTGATCTACTGAATGCTTATTGATTATTGCTGTAAATGTTCAAGTAAATTGGTCGTGTCAATGTATTATGATAACCTTTATGGGTGTCGCCATATGCTAAATTACTAATTTTTACAACGTTCATGTGTGTTACCGTACACCTAATGACTAATATTGACGTTTAGTTGTATTACAGTACACCTAATGGCTAATATTGACAACGTTTAGGTGTGTTACCGTACACCTAATGACTAATATTGACAACGTTTAGGTGTGTTACAGTGCACCTAATGACTAATATTGACAAAGTTTAGTTGTATTACAGTACACCTAATGACTAATATTGACAACGTTTAGGTGTGTTACAGTGCACCTAATGACTAATATTGACAACGTTTAAGTGTGTTACCGTACACCAAATGACTAATATTGATAACGTTTAGGTGTGTTACAGTACACCTAATGACTAATATTGACAACGTTTAGGTGTGTTACAGTACACCTAATGACTAATATTGACAAAGTTTAGGTGTGTTACAGTACACCTAATGACTAATATTGACAACGTTTAGGTGTGTTGCATCTCCGGGAGTCAGCCGCCTCCTCACTGTCAACTGTTGGTTCCCGTGTCAAACAGGGCCTGCCCCTGACAAAACGCGGGCACCCCCGTCCCCTCGGATTCAATGAGTGTTTAAAGACCGAGTGGTGCTGTTTACGTGTATGTGTTTGTGTTATTGTTGGTTGAGCCTGTTAACTTGATTGAAGCCGTGTGCCTTACTCGATGTGAGGTGAGACGGAGACAAAAGCGGGTTGGTCAACAAGCACGGTCCCCATTTCATTGAAAGACGTGTGTGTAAGTTTGTTGCATATTTGCGGAGACCCCATTGTCAGTGATGGCGAACCTATGACACGCGTGCCACGGTAGGCTCGCAGAGCCTCATCAGCGGGCACGCAACAAAATATTATTTCCTTACTCAGTCCACTTAGCTGGCACTTTGTTTTGGCACTTTGCTATAAATAAGCGGGTTTTGATTGAATTTTGGGCACGCGGCCCCCAAAAGGTTCGCTATCACTGCCCTATGTCATCGGCTCTTGTAAAGAATCATTGCAGAAATGGTAGACTCTGGGTTTAACTGGCTGTCAAACGAGATGCTTGACGTAATTACTGTTGTCACAAGACTGTAATAGTGTTGTATTTAGGAATAATTTTGGCCAATATTAGAATGTTGATAAGGAATTCAGTTGCTTTTTGAAATGACCGGGAACTAAGTTTATATGTATTTCCAACATAATGTTTGATTTTTTTCCCCGGTAATTTCGCTGTAAGGTCTTTTTGTTGGTCGTGTTGTCTTATCTTGCATATTACAGAGGCTCCTCCTTTAACTAAGATTATTGCGTCCTATGAATATACATGATTTATGTCTAGTCTTGCATTTGTATTAGTTTTGAATGTTGATGGGGCGTTGTTCTTTGTTCAGGCAACCCATCCCACGCGCTAATTTTAGACAGGACAAAGGTGATTTTGTGTTTGTTCTTGCATATGGAACTTACATTTAAATAACGTTTTTTATCCTTAAGCCTTTCTTGGCGTATTGTTTTATTGTAATTCCAAGTTAAAATTTTATTGTATTATTACTAACGAGCAACAAAGTTCGTCCAAGGACGTTCCGCCACCGTTCGGTGGCATGTTGTAACTCCCCTCCAACAGCCGTCTCGACCGCTATTACACGTGCATCGCGTCAAAAATATTATTCATTGTAGTTAAAATAAATAACTCGTAAAAACAGAGCTTTTTGCTATAAATCCCAACGCGCATAACTCAAAATAAAGTCTTGGAAGAAATACTGCACCAAAAATAACTCGTTTTGAACGTCCGCGTAAATGGCGTAAACGTGTTCAATATGATTGGCTGTAGGAGTCATATCTGTTTGAGGGACCAATCGCTTTAGATGACCGGACAGAAAGCACAGAAACTTGGCTTTTATTATATAGGATTTGCCATGTGCTCTATCCTCTGGTGTTTCAAAGTTATGTGATTTTACTAATGTTGTTACTTACTCTTGTCAATTTTCAATATTCTCCAGTTATAAATTTTGAAACTTGTTTTCACTTTTTAAAAATTTGAAATGCGTACGGCATTGATTGCCAGTTGTTTCGTTGATGTGTATTAACGTTTACAAATTAATTTGTAAAAAAACAACATGGAGTTGCATGTAATTGAAACAATTAATGTAAACCAAATGTGTATGTTAGTAATTGGTAGATTTCTTGTGAGTTAACTGAGAATGCAGCACACGCTTTATTATGTGGAGTGGGACTCTGGGAAATCTCCTACCACCTACGACAGAGCTCACTATGGTCTCTATGATCGCCAAATAACTATACTACATACTCGTGTGTACATCCAAAGCTCTATAATTTCTAACATTGTAGCAGTGTATTTATTCGAATGTCCGTCATTGTCGACCCCCCCCCCACACACAACACCCTGCTTTCCCCTCTTTTTGACTCCCCCCCCCCTCAACAAAAATCGTCTGCGCCCTATGCAATCTGGTATAAAGTTTTGTTTGCACACAATAGATAATCATAATACGTAATGGGGAGAAAATCAGCAACCCAGTCTAGTACCGGAAGTGACCTCAACCACTTACGCTGGCCAAAAGCGGATCCTGATGGGTCGCTGCCCGTTCCTGATTGATCTCACTTCAGAGAATGTTGTTGCCCACTCTCAGGGGAGACCAGGAAGATAAACAGTACCAGGCTTGTTACAAGTGTGATATCTATTGTTGCGGTGGGGGCGCGGAGGATTGTTGGCTTTATGAGACGTGTCGACATATCTTTCATTTGGAATCGTTCATTGTGTGTGTGTGTGTTTGTGTTGTGTTGTTGTTGTTTGTGTTGTTTTTTGTTGTTGTTGTTGATGTTAATGTTTAACACTCCATGTAATGTAATATTCGCCTGGGTTTCCCTAAACGAAAATCCAGCTGGGAATTCTGTCAGAGATGGTCGGATCTTTCAACCGCTTATGGCATACATTGGTGATGATACTTTGGTGATGATACATTGGTGATGATACTTTGGTGGTATGATACATTGATGGTATTATACATTGGTGGTATGATACATTGGTGATGATACATTGGTGGTGATACATTGGTGGTGATACATTGGTGGTGATACATTGGTGGTGATGATACATTGGTGGTGATGATACGTTGGTGGTGATACGTTGGTGATAATACATTGGCATGTTTCATACAATGACATATTAGTAATGATAACCAAACTCAACACTAGCGGTGGTCTAGCGGTAGCGCGCTGGGCTGTCGAACCGAGGCAAAAGAGAGTCATGGGTTCGAGCCTCGGTGCATTATGATAGCCACACAATCCCCTGCTCGTTATTGGTGGCTGAATGAAACTTTTGAACACTACTTCACTAGCCCCATAGGCCGTCATGGTCTGAAAAGTGGGTTATTACACTAAAAAAAATTAAAAAAGAAAGAAATGCGCGGTACAATCAAATACAAAGCATATTATAGATTGTAATCAAATACAGGGCATACTAGAATGTACAATCAAATACATTTTGTATTAGCCTTAGGGGTTCCACCGCGTACCATATTCATATAACTCTTAATTAGAAACTCTTTTTTTTTAAATTGAGTTTATGATGTTTGACACGTTTGCACATCTTCAGCGTCAACAACGCATAACTCACACAGGGCTTTTGTTGCATTAGAAAAACACATTTTCTTTTAAATGGAGAGCAAATCATGATGGATGTTCTTGAGCGTCAAAAAGTCTATTCGTAATAGCGGCCTAGAAGATCTTCGGTATCATCACCAGATAGAATATGATGACGTGGTGTTGATGCCGGTTATGTTTTTGTTGGTTTTTTTTTGTTGGTTTGTTTGTTTGTTTGTTGTTGTTGTTGTTTTGGGGGGGGGGTATTTCAAAATTTAACGAGATTTGGTTTCGATGTCTTTCTAGTTCTGAACAAGACACGGTGGACCGGGGGGGGGGAGATAAGGTGGATGGGGGTAGTTGGTCTGATCTATGTCTCTCCATGTCTGTCTAATGCCGGAGTTGATTCGTACAAGTCGGCCACAGACAGACGGTCGACGGATAGAGAACTCTTGACTCGTGTGAGCGGTAATTGGAGTGCGCTACTCCACATGAAAGGGTGGGGCATGGAGGGGGAGAGGGGGGCTCCTCCCACCATGGCTGCGCCTGAGGCGCTGCCAGCACTTCGTAAATGTTGGGAGAGCCGTGCTCGGGGGTGGGGGATTGAGGGGGGCGTAGCACACCGTCTGTGGTGGTGAACTCATTCTGAGGACACGCCGAGATGTTTGCTCTGCGTTAACAAACATCTTGTGCTTGCCGATACTAAATTTAACTTCTTTTTTTTTGTTCCGTATTTTCTCACCATTGTATTTTTTATAAAGTTGTTTGGGTTTGTTTTTGTTGTTTTTTTAAACGAGGTAACGATGTCCATAGCTTCCAGACGCTGTCTGGTCGGAGAGTTGAAAACTTTTTTTATAAAGTAATGCACACATTCACATCTATTTCTTTGGTAAGTGAATTCTTCGGATTTATTTTCCTCAGTTTGAATTGACTATGGAAGCACGTTTAGCTCTTGAGTGAATTTTGTGTTCATATATACAAATATATAGCAAACTAGTTGTTTTATTTTAAACGTATTAAAACCGCCTCATCTGAGATTTTAATATTTCAGTCGTAATAACTTGTGCTAGTGTTCGTTAAATCTGAGTATTTTGAACTTTATATCATTTTTAAAAAATAAAAAATATTTTTAAAAAGTTATCTGTCAAAATGTATGCTTTATGTTTTTATTTTGACTGGTGCTTATTGCGTATTTTTTTATAAGACTCTTCATAAAGTTAGTATTAGCTGTATTTTCTTTCATTGGTTTTAAAAAATTATGCAAGAGAGATAAGAATCAAGAGAGTTGATTCACTCTCGGCGTATTATTAAATGTATTCTGAGTAGAGCTAGAGCGAAATTTGCGCACCGCTGGCTGGCGTTTATGTGATATGTCAAAACAGCGGCTCGGTGTTGCCCCCATGTGTTATGTCAGCACCACGATGCTGCCAACATGAGTCATTGATTGGATGAACCGTAACGTATATCCCTCGACGTGCCCGGCATTCATGCCTGCGTTGAGCAACCCCGTGGAATAGAATAAATGTGAGGATTCTTTACCACCACCCCCTACCCCCACTAAAATGTGATACTTACCACGGCTGATTTTATCATCGGATTTTTTTAATGTTTGACACAATTTCGTACTTGGACTTGGATCTAGCAAAATCCGTGAGAGGATCTGTTGTTTTTTTTTATATTTCGACTGCTTCAAGAAAGATTTTTTACTGGATTTACACATTTTGCCAAGGGAACATTATGAATACTTCATAATGGATGCGTATTGAAGCTGGACGACTAGTGGATGTACGTGCTCATTTGAAAGCTTCCCAGTCAGTGACACAATCAATGAGTGGATTCGATAACAACAGGTAAGTCAAGTTGTTTCGTGTATTGATGTTGAAATTTCTCAGGGGAAACAACTCGCCCGATGACATGAAGTTCCAAATTACCTTGTTATCTCCCCGATTGAGATTAGCACCGGTAAGTGATATTACCGCCCAATGGCTTATTAACCACCGGTATCTCTCTTAGAGATTGTCACGCTAGACGTAATGTTGTTTTAAACTACAGTCGGAGGTCTGCTGGTGCTTTATCTGTCTCCACTGGATTCTTGAACCTGTGGGTCTTTCATGCATCCTTCAACTCTAAACCTCCTATTCCTCCTGAAGATCCCTATTTCGACGTGGACATGGACCATAATTAAATAAAAAAAGCTACTACGGCACATGAGATTTGGAGATGCATAACACGTCAATTAATAACGTAACTGATTTTTTTTCCACAAGAAAATTACCGCAAGTGCCTTTTGATGCGCAATATTGTAATATTATTTGAAGTAGATAGATGTCTACAAACTGGGTATGTAGGAGCCTGACAAGACGTCACAAAACATCGAACGTTTCGAAAAAGAGCCTTCTTCAACGAACAATTAAAACAAAGACAAATAAAACTAATAAAAAGAAATTAAAAAGTCAGAATCCAGAGCCAAAGAGACCAAACTTCTAATTTCTTTTTAAATATTAGTTTTGTTTTTGTTCTATTTGTTCGTTGAAGAAGGCTCTTTGCCGAAGCGTTCGATGTTTTGTGACGTCTTGTCAGGCTCCTACATACCTTGTTTGTATGACATCTATCTACTTATCTTTAGCCAGATTGCAGTATTACCCATATTTTGTTCGTAATATTATTTGAAGTAAATTTAAATGTTCATGCCATACAAATAGTAACAGTTCAGGGGTGTTAAAAATTGTTTGCTTGGATGTCACTGGCAAGATGGTCGATAGATCGTATTGGTATCCTTCAAATTTTAATAATGATAAATGATACTTGAATGCCTTTCTAGTCAGCAACCACAGTAGACATATCCGTGGAGGCTAGGGTGGCGACAGAGTCCTACGCTCAGACAATGTTGTCTGGTGGCGACAGAGTCCTACACTTAGACAATGTTGTCTGGTGGCGACAGAGTCCTACACTCAGACAATGTTGTCTGGCACTGTCAAGCTGATAGGGGCAGGTTTCCCAGGTATTAGCCAAAGATTTTAAAGAGAGCAATATCAAGCTTACAGAATATGAGATTGATTAGTCGATGAGTAGTCGAGCATTTATTGGGGAGGGGGTTCGTCGAGACGCCATTGCTAATTCAATTATATTTAGTCATTCAGGATATCTGGGGATGGGGTTGTCGGGGCAAAGTTTGTAAGTAATGTAAATCTGAAGGAAATTTCAATTATTTTGTTTAAATTCCCCTCACTCCATTTGTAAAACTGGCCACCGCCGTCCCTTCATCTGTAGATCAAAGAGAAATCCACCCGCTCTGTGGACGGGGCCGGTGGTTATCTGAGATGAAAAGAGAGACCCAAAAAAATGATTGTGGGATGTTTGTACGTCGCCACCGGTCTCTCAATATTTCACCATCTTACTGTGCTCGTGATTAATAGGCGTATATAGTTGAAGTGCCAGGAGTATGACACACTTGTAACGTTTCTGACCACGGTTCCGTGTTGTGTAACTGCACTCCGGACAGCGGTTTAAATGGTTCGTGAAAATTATTTTCGGCCAGTCGCGCTTTTTTTTAGTGACATACTCCACCGTGCCCTCCACACCCTTAGCTAGTTATAATAGCTTCTGTTGTTTTAAGTTTAAAAATTATCCGCGATTGGTTGTTCCCTTTCAGGATATCGCGTATCAAAGCCATCTCGGTGTTTTCCCTGTTTCTTTCCCAGTAAGCCTTGTTCATTTTTTGTAATGCCCAACTCGGGATTAATGGGATGCTGAGACCAAAACAACTATTTGTGAACACCTCAGGAAGGTCATTAAAATGTATTTAGTCGCCTTTATTAATCTCATTATTATTTTTTTTGCTGATCTATTAATATCTTGCTTTCAAACAACAAAATAAACTATTCTCCTGAATGTATTTGTCACAGTTATTAGAGCGAGTCATCTATATTCTGTAACGAAGCTCAAACGTCGTCACCCTTATCCTCCACTTCCACAACAGGCATTCGTAAAAACAGAGTTCAAAGTCACGTGTCCAAGAAGGAATCAATCTAAATCTAAGGAAGCATGAAAACGTTCAAATGAGGTTGTTTTTTTTGTTGTTTTTTTTTGTGGGCACACGTGTTGTACAAGTATCGGGATTCGTGACTTCGTGTGCCCCGGTCTGCCGGTCTAGCGCCGTCCCGTGCATCAAAATGCTGTTTACGAGTGGGCCGGCCCCGACAAGCAAATTTTGTCAGTTTTAATTTGGCCTTTACAAATAATAATTATAATACACCCTTACAACCCCCCCCCCTCCTTTTTTTTCACATCGTCACGAAAAAAAGATAAAGAAAAGAGGATTTTTAATCGGCCTGATAATCATTGTTATTATTTATTAAGGAGTTATCCACTTTGTCAGATGACAAAATTTCAAGGGAGATAAACACCCAAATAAAATCGGTCACAGACAAAGGGTCTCGTTTATTACCCTTGTCTCCAAGAATAAACGATAACGATGCATTATTGGACTTCGAGTGGAATACCTTCTCTACTGCACTGTCTCGTGTCGCTGTAAGACTTCAGTGTGTACCGTATGATGTCCTCCATGCCTGACGTTCGTTTTAAGCTGTCACTATGTAGCACCTTATCACGTGTGTATTTTGACCTTAACATGTCCCCTCTTTTAGCTCACTTGCCATGGATCCTCAAACTGATATTACCTCGTTTAGACACGTGACTATAACACTATTTCACGTGCATCAGTACATTATTTTTTGTTACGATTCTTAAGTTTCTAATTATAGACTATAGTGTATTACGTTTTCATAATTTCGCAGTCCGAGGCACTGGAACCAGCTGCAATACAACCAACGGGATCGTGGTAAAAGCGAGCTGTTTACTCTTGGTTTTATAAGGAATCTAGTCCTCAATAAATAAGTTGAATGTTTCCAGTACTGTGAAGGAAAACACAACGGATGCGCGATTGGTCCGCTTGCGTCAGGTATTCTTTCTGTGTGAACCAAGACCGTAATAATATCAACATTGGCTCCATCTGCTCTTTCAAAGCAGTGATCATTGTGAAGCAACCATCTGGTGTGTGGCCCTAACATACGTGTCATTAACTATATTCAAGAAAAGAAGGGAAAAAACACCACGTCAAACGTAACCTCAGGTCTATCTAAGCCGATGGAGCTATAAATAGTTGTCGTCACTTGTCTCCACACACTCATTACCTTCGTGTTTACCCGGCCGTGTCCCCGGTGTTTGCCTCTGCCATACCTATCTGGCCTATACCCACTTGTTGACCCACTCCCGGGTCACCTCTGTTGTACCCCGGCTGCATATTTTCATGTACTGCCGTGGCCTTTGCGGCACTGCTTTTTGTAGTAGCCGCCGTTCTACTCTGTGGCCGTGGTGTTGTTGACAAAATATTCAGTACGTTCCTCTAAGATCCTCATATTATGTATAACCGAATGATTCGGCGTAAACTTTATTTTCACATATATTCTGGCATGAATGCCACGTTTAGAGGATTGCTACAAGAAGTGACCAGTTTTTTAACCATTAGCGTGTTGGAAATTCGAGTGAATTCAAAGTGGATTGTTTTATCTGGTGATACATAAACATCCCAACTTGATATATAAAAGCGTGATTACAACCAAAACAAAAACAAAAAACAGTCATTCGATTTCCTTGTTGCAGTTGTACATACGTGCACATTTGTTTTTATAAAACGGGATTTCCTATGCCTTCTTAATTAAGTGGCATTTTAATTAACACCGCACCCTTCCGCTATTTTTTCTGTACTGCTAATGCTGCTAGTTTTACCACAAACAAGACATGTAAGAGAAGCATTGTCTGTTGTAGATCTTATAATATAACACTTCTCTGTTAGGTCCGGATTTCGGTTATCCTTTACACAATCGTGCCTGACCCACATTGTGTGACAGAACAGAGTGGACACTTGTAAGTTCCCGGAAGGCTCGTGTTGTCGGGGTGCCACGAAGATTCGACGCCTCCCCGGGAATCTATTTTCGGGAAGTTCTTAAGAAAATGCCACCCACTCCGCGGGGGGTCAGGCCTCGCCTGTGTTTAGGTCCCAAGAGATATCAGTGACACTGGCGTGATGACGGCTTGGTCGTCTTGATGACGATTGCATTAAGACTGTCCTGTATTTCTGCCAGCCTCTAGTGGTGGCCCGTCTCGCCCACAGTGATTGTACCAATTCTTTTATTCGTGTAAAGTGTAAACTTACATAGGGTTCTCTTCTATTTTAAGTATAGAGATACAAGTCGAAGGAAAAAAAGAAAGAAGAAAACTTTTTTTTGAACGCCGCGTTTTATTTGTTTGTTTATTATCGTCAGTTGTAAGTTGCTTTTAAAACACGGTTATAAATGTTTTAATTCGCATGATTTGAACAATTCACAAGTTTAAGTCACCAATTATACGTTAACAAATTGTATGAAACTTACATTTATTCAGTAAGTTGAAAAGTTTCCGCGAAACTGGAGGGGAGTGGGATATAGGTGCAGGGTTATAATATTTTATAAAATCGTGTACAACTTTTTTTTCTTAATTTTCTTATATATATTTTTCTTTAGCCTCCTTTTAGGTGACCGTTATTGTGTAAGTAAGATCAATGTTCCCTTAATCAAAAATATAATTGTATTTTAAGGGAGTGTGGAGTTACCCCCTAAGAATAGTTTATTTCTGTCATACTTGTATTTACTATAGTAGATACATGATGTGTAGCTCCTAGTGTTTAGTGATGGATGAACTGAACAGGTGCACGTTGTTGATGATTTTTATTGATTGTGTGTGTGTGTGTGTGGAAGTGGTTGGACTGACTAAACTTAGCCCCATATCTTACGATTTAGTTCAATGCACTGTAAAAAATGCAATGTATTCTAACACGTTTATACCGTTATTTTACACTAAACTGCTGTATAGGGCTGTCAATTTTGTTGAAAAAAGCTGCCCGGGTACCCGTGAAAATATCGAACGGGTACCCGGGTTACCCGTTCTAAACGTCGTATAATTTTCCCCGTCATGACCGCTATACAATGGAACCTAGCCACCATCCATGCACCTCATTTCACACAGTAGTAGTAGCCAACGGCTTGCTTCCAGTAACATACTATTACTAATGCACTACAATTAACTACAATTTACAATGCACTAATTTTTTTTATTCAATTCCTGCTGTAAATGCATTCGTCATACTCATAAACTAAAACTAGAGTAAACTGAACATGCAAACAAAATATCAACAGAATGACGTAACGTTCAATGTCATACCTTTAAGGTTAATATCCACTTGGCGTCGGTAGTCAATGCTAAGGGCGATGACGTATGCTATACTGCGGTAAATTTCAAGTGATCGTGCTTTTTTTTTAATAAATATCAACTTTACGAATAGCTTTCAGATGGCGTTTTATCGCACTGGGTTGCCACCCTTCGCAGACACAATTTCATTACAATGCTGCATTTTGCAGTGTCACTGTCAACTCGCTTGGCATGATTCCACACGGCCGATGTCTTACCCATCTTATTAACCATAAAAGCTGACAACTTTAGGTGTATATCAATTTTTGAGCTAGGCAAACACGTGTTAATGAACCCAAGAAACACACGCGAATGCAAGAGTGTGGGTTATAGCAGTGCTTCTCAAAGTGGTGGTCCGCGGACGTGGACGTTATCAAGAAAGGAGAGAGAAATATAATTATAATCCTCCAATTGCTACCAATAATACTAACCCTATAGAATTTGTCATTTTTGACAATAAGCTAATAAATGAAAGAAAGAAAAGGAAATAAAATACATTTCGCTTGCATGTAAGTACAGGGAAAATAGTGCACAGGTTCCTGGTGCAATGGAAAAATTCCTGCCGGTCCGCCATACTAAAAAGTTTGAGAAGCACTGGGTTATAGGATTGAAGAGAGAAATGTAGAAAAACGACATTAGATAGTATCAATCGGTCTCCCACTGTCGGCTATTTCAAAGCAAAGTTAGTCTCAAAGCAAGGGTGTTTTTATGAGAAAAAAACCCAGACACGGCATCTTTCATCTCTGTGCAGTCCATCCTCACGGCCGACTCCTGCCCATCCTACACTGTTAGTAACTATTTAATTTATTAAATTTAAATACTGACGACCTTGTACTCATTATTAACATCTGTGTTTCTAGGTCAGCACGTGTTAATGAACACAAGAAGTAGAAGCTAATGAAAGGGTGTGGGTTATAGGAGTGAAGGGAGGAGAGGGGGGGGTAGATAAACAACATTAGCTAGTATCAATCGGCGTATTTCAAAGCAAAGTTAGTGAAAGCAGGGGTGTTTTTTTTATTAACAAACAGCGTCTTTCATCTCTAAGCAGTCCATCCTTTTTTGGCAGAGGACTTTTGTTGTCTTTATATGATTCTTTTAAAGAACCATAACTTTTTTGTGTTGTTCGGTTTCTGTTTCACGTTGAGAGAAAAAAGATTTAACAAATACATTGTAGTTTGTAGTGACCGTTGACAGATATTTCTCCTTAGATGTACTCTAGCTTTTTGGAAACAAAAATTTTCATTTGATAAATTGTTTCGCGAGCCCCAATGTAAACACAAAAAAGCCGCACGGGAGCCGAAGTTTGGCCTACGGTTAATATAGCCTATAGACTATAGACCTTCAAGCCACATTTTCACGGGTACCCGAGCGGAATTTTATTACCCGGGTAATCACACGGCAACGGGTACCCGGGTCCCGGGTACCCGTTGACAGGGCCTACTGCTGTAAATGAATTTTTTTTACTGTTTTTTTTTAAAACAGTAACGTAATGTAATTTAAGTTCATTTACAATAAAATCCGGTATTAATTTGTACTGTAAAAAATGTAACGTATTTTAACACATTCATACTGTTATTTAACGCTAGATGGTTGTAAATGATTACTTTTCACTGTTTTTCATTTTTTAACAGTAATTGAGTGTAATCAATGTTCGTTTTGGAAATATCACCATCAATCAAATTCAAAATGGTCAGAGGGGTCAACACTAAGTTATTGTATTTGCTGTCCGAAATTTCATCTGCATCCCGTCTTTAAGGCGGTAAAGAAGCTGTGGTCCTTATCTCTGTTGGCCCACGCCCGGGACTTGTGTCTATACGACGGTACCGGTCAGTCCCATTTAGCTTTGTGCACAGAATGCCCGCGTTGTGAGCAGGCTTGCCGACACGATAAGCGTCGCCTACCTCACACCAGATAAATGGAAGCGCCGCGGGAGTTTGCATCAACATAATACTGACAGATAGTTCATATTATTCAAAGGGGGAGGGGTAGACTTAAATACAGTTTATATCCTGGCAGGGAGGGTGCTAACATGTGAGTCGCATTCTGTCTTTGACTACCATTGTGGCGTTCTAAATCTGTAACTGTTACACGAGAGAAGTGACAGTGTTATAAAGGGCGTTTCTTCCTCTAGGCTAGAAGCTACGCCCTCGGTCTAAATATGGAAAACACGTGATCGTGGTCAAAGCGAATAGTTTTAGTTTTGAGTTTACGGAATCTCATCCTACATAAATAAGTTAAATATAGTAGACACCGCACCATGCAGTTTGTTAGTCCTTAACATGAACTGCAATGGCGTTCGAAATCTAGCATGCAGGAATAAGTTCAAATGAAAATAAAATAAAATGGAGCTCGCTTAACAGAACCGGCGAATGTAGGGTTCTTAAGTCTGTAAAAGATCATTCTTGTTCTGAATTGTCAAAATGAGCTATAGATGAGCTCCCTTGTTTTAAATGTATGCTCGGGTGCATTTTTTCTGTATTGACTGTCTGTATACAGGCATTGTCTCTAGCACTAACATAACATAACGTAAACGGTTTTAGTTTATTTGTTTACATTTTCTTTGGAACTCCGTTCATTTTGGTTCACAGCATCTGATTCGCTGATCGAGGAGGTGTGTGTGCTGGTTGGTTTGTTAGTTTGCCCAGGCAGTCACTTGTAATAAAGGTTTTATAAGAATTCATTTTCATGTTTGAAATCATTCTTAAATACTTTTTTACCTGATAGTAATAGCATTTTTTAAATTTGTGCTGAGCTTCTTCTCATCAACGTCGTGTTTGTAAACTACACCCCACTCCACAGGACATCTCTGACCCCACCCTCAGACGTTATCACAAGCTCAGCCATAAATTGTCTCAATGGGCGCACACAGACACACATGCACGCACGCACGCCAACTCTCTCCCGGTACACTCCCGTCGACGCTGCAGAAGGCTACGCTGTTGACTTAACATTTCAAGAAACGACGATAACCGGAGAGGATGAGGGGGAGACCCTCATTTGAAACGCCCTCGCCAGGTCCCTGGACAAATGTGATGTTTGAACGCGAAAGGGGACGCCGCTCGTCATACATAGGTCGGCACGCGGTGACAAGTTTAGTCTTACCTTGTAATGGATGTCTGTGACACTCGTGTTCCATCACTGCTAGTGACGTGGTGGGGGGGGGGAGGCGACAGCACCCGGGTGTTACAGTAATGAGTTTTGGAAAGTCACTGACCAGGGATGCGGCCCCCCCCCCAACCGAGTCACGTGATGTGGGCTGTCTGGGGTGGGAGGAATTAAAAACCGCCTATGTACAGTGATTGAAATCTGACCGGTGTTTTAGTGGTGTGGTGTAGTCAGTCAGTTGGGCTTGTCACTCCCATTTTGATTAGCGGCGATGTCCACATATTTACAATAGATATCTTGCAGACTGGGTGATTCAAACTGTGTTGTAGTACCTAGAATTCTTAACAGCTGTATGTTAATACAATGTTGTATGCTTTTGATACATTTAGTTTTGGTGTTCAATTTCCTTTGATAGAGTAGCTGACTCTGTCGGATTGTGTACAGTTGGTTGAGAGTAGCATCTTTTCTGAGTAGTCGCGGAGCGGAGTTTTCTTGTCCCAAATGTCTTCTGCTTTCAACGGTTTGAAATACCCCGTGACAGAATTCTCACTTCTATTCCAAGAAGAGGATTACGTTGGATATATATTTATGTATTTATTTTATTTTTTATTTATTTATTTTGGAAAATGATATCATATTTATAAATGAGATGATGATAATAGCGACATATGCCAACTGCCCACTGACTTAAAATTTGCCGTGAAGCTTTATGTTTTCGTATAATTAAATTGTTAATCATTAAAAAGTCATTAAAACTCTGCATTAAAGCAAATGTATTTAAAATTTACTTTTTTAAAGTTAAATCTGATCACGCCTTTAGGATAAGTAACAAGTATATTTTAAAAAAAGTACTAGTACTAGCACTGGTTGATTAGTGCCGAATAATCTCTCACGAGTGACTCTATTAATTGCGATTATCTAATGCTAACTGTGACTCCGTGACACCGTAATAAACCTTTGATCCAAACACTCTAGATAACCACTGTGTGTGAGCGGGTTGTGCCAGACGTAATTACATAGGGGTCTCACCCCGGCGTGTCGGGTAATCATAGGCGGAGATAGCCTAATTGGCTCTTTGGGTGGGGAATACGGCAGAGCGTGGGGCTTCCAATTACCAATAGATATCGATGTTTCCCGGCAGTTATGGAGTTTCGTGTGGATACTGTGACCAACGCCTTAATGTGATCGTAATGATGTCTGTGTATCTGTTGGGGTGAGCAGTTTGGTGGATCCAGACATAACGCTCTGTTGTTGGAGTGCACATGCCAGTGTCATCAATTAGTGGATTAAAAACAAACTTCGCCCCGCCTAAAGCTTAAGTTATTTATTATGCAAGAAACAATCTATTCTAATTATTTAGGTATGGATATAAAAAGACGTTTAAAAATATAACAAGTGTATTTGTTATAACAGCCTGTTTTGACTGTTAGAATATGACTTGTGTGTTGGTAGGTTTAAGAGAGACAAAAAAATGTTTGTTTATTTGGTTGGTAAAACCGGCAACGTCGACGGTCCAGTCTGTCTAACGCCCAGTGGTCATTCTCCCTACACCAACGCAGTCCCCAGCTCCCGACGCCTCTTTGGTGTCTTGGACACGACGGCAGGCACGCCCAACCCTCGCGATGGCCAGAACCGAGACCCAAAAAATAAACCGTCCTCACGGAAGCCCGCTGACCCGAGGGCAGTAAAGTGTAATTTCAATCCAGGTCGGGTATTTTTGGCAGGCACTGACCACGACTGGCCACCAGTCGATAAGGGCCACAGCTGGGTGACGTCACCTGTCTACCACCCGAGCTGGCTGGCACGTCAACATCTCATAGTGCCAAATATAGTGGCGGGGTCACTCGGGAGGTCAGCGAAAGATGGGAACTATTGGCGCCTCGGGCCCCAGGTCGCAGAGACGAGGCACCGTTCTCTAAAATCCAAATCTGTGGAGTCGAAGCCCGGGGCGCAGCAAGGGAGTTGGCTGTCAGACGGTGGGAGGCGGGGAGTGTGGGTGGGACCAAATGCGAGAGGCGAGTTTTATGACACGGATAAGACCGGGGATCCGCCAAGCAACAAGGCGAGTTGTCAATACTCGCCGGTGCCATGGAGCGCTTGCTGCTATGGACCTAACTCAAACTGCGCTGTCCAAAGGCCTTATTTCTTCATCTACAAGGATAAAGATGCCGTCGCTCGTCTACCGCGGTACCCTGTTGGCCCGAAGTTCGACTTGATGACAGAGTGGGCACAGTTGCAAGATAGGACCGTCGCCCACCTTGCCCAATGTGCAGGGCGCATTTCTGAACGGTCCGTTGCGGTTCGTCACGGTATGGAAGACCGCTCCAGAAACCATTCCCGGCCACCGGAGCGGCACCTGGCCTATCAGGAGACTGATCTGGACCAGGATCTGACCGTACAACGCCATGCCTCATCGGCGGTCAGTGGACGTGTCAAAAGGGGCAGCTCGCCTGTACCAGGTGATGGGACCCGTGAAGCCGATCGTCGCTCTGGTGGGTGTTTCAGTCAGTTTGACAGCGGAGATCAGACGTCGTGTGCCCATGTACGCCGAGTGTCGGGGGATTCAAGGAAAGGCAGTAGTAACACCAGCACCACGGCCAGCTCGAATACGTCGCCCCTTCGTGTAGTTCACACGAGACACGGAGATTCCAGGAGTTGTCTTCCCCGCCGTGGTCGTGGGTCGGCTCCGGAGGACCCCGTGACCCCAGAGCACGTTCGACTTATGGGCGCTCACTTTGAGTTTATTGATGCTGACAGCGACGAAGTTTTCTTACCCATAGATTACGATGACCAATATACTGTACTTCCTGGATACATTGTAGCGCACCGAAGACCCAGGTAGGATATGGAACTGTAATTGTATGTTTGTGAATGTGCTGTGGCTGTCGTATGTTGTACTGACGAAGGCATTAGGCGAAACGTCAACTTTTGTGTTAGTCAATTAATAAAGCTTTAATTTATTGTTTTGATGACACAATTTGTTTGTGTAGCTTGTACTTTATTTTAAAGCTTTATCGGAGTTCTATTATATATGATATATTACATAATTTTAAATCACCGACGTTATACAAGTTATAAAAGGGTTTAAACAACCCTGTGAGAAACAAGACACACACTGACACGTGTAAACTTGTTTGTGTACGTTTCCATTTAAAGTAACCGAAAACAAAATAGTCTTAATAAATAAAATTCTCCATTATCATTGCAAATAAGTTTCTTCAATTTCTCTCGCCTTTCCTTAATTTAACAAGCCAATAATATGCTTTCGGAGAAACGGTTGAATATAACTGTGAAGAAAAAACATGAATACGTTTACATTCTTTTCAGATCGATAATTAAAATCTCCAATTTCTTAATTAATATTTAAAATTAATTTATCGTCAAATAAAAAATTGGTTTCGAATTGTAAAAGAAAAAAATTCCGGGAAGCCTTTTACTAAAAATTGTGTAAAATTATTCTTCCGGAAGTGAGACAGTAATTTTTTTCTTGTCTGTTGAGACAGAAGTTTTTTAACGCAATTAACCATGGGATAAATAGCGTTTATATATATTTGAAATGTCTGTGGAGCTTGCACATGCAACTCCTCCTGAACCATACCAGATAAACGGTTGGGGTCTTTTGCAAATATGCTAAGGAGGTCTCAAGGATGTGCAACGGCCAAAAAAATACCCAAAAGGTTTTCTGGATTTCCTTGAAAATCCAAATAACCCGAAAAATATCAGTATTTTGTCAATTTCTCGCCAATCATAACATCTATTGGGTTGAAATAAACGCCAAACGATAGCTAATAATATTTAGAACAATGTTGAAGACGGAATTTTTTTTTAAATGGACTTTCATTCGACTCCCGTAATTTTAGCAGCAATTTTTGAAAGCAATTGTTTTGTTTAGTTTCAAAATTATTGATTTTAATGACTTTTAATAATTATATAAAAGCCCAAGTCACTGGATGGATCATTGGATCCATAACGCTATGACTTCATCGTTTGAGCTTTTAATACAAGGTGTGCATATAATATAGCCAGGCTAAATTTTGTTACAGAAAACTCGCATGGCCCGCAGTTCTGTAAGACTGTCAGAAGAACATTCCGTTCTCAAAGTTTTTTTACTTCCTGATAGTTCTTGAAGTCTATTGAATGTTGGCGTCTGTCTACATTTTTTTTTGTGTTGTTGTAAATCCGAGTGCTCCCTAAGTCTCGTCGTAAATCGTACGACAAAACATGTATTTCGTATTTATCAAACAAGAATAAGTTACTTGGGCTTTTGACCAAAGGCGCCCTTCAACCCCTAGTACTAGAATGATAGTTAATGGGGTTTTCCCGCTTTGTGAATGCTTATGTTAGATTGTTGCGTGGTGCGCATTATATTGACACATTCTTGCTGTGATGTAGCGTGAGGGGATATGACGTCATATTGTGTTTACTTTCAGAATTACTTATTTGAATAGACTTATACTTTTAATGTAACCTAGAATGATTTCCCTTGAATAAAAAAAATATGAAATTCTCTTTGGAAATTGCGTTTAAATACTAATTCGAGTTCTTATTACTTGTTTTTTTATTCAGTTGGTGGTAAATATGAGGAATACGCGATATCGTGAACATATCCGGTCCCTAAGTTTGTCGCGTTTTCTATATTTCAATGTGCTTTTGTGCACACATTGCATTATTTTCTTGAGTATGATATTGTTCTTGAACTCTTTTTCCGTCTGTCCTATCTTTGCTTGATATGTCCTTAGAAATAGCCCAGAAAGCGATTGCCCTTTTACTCCCATTGTGCGATTTAAATAAAACAAGGAGCTTATTCTTTCCTTGTTAAGTGTATGTTTAAGTCTTGTTCAAAACATGTTTATTGTCTAAGAAAATGCGTGATGAAATTGTCATCAATAAGTAACTCACAACTTCAGTACAATAAACAACTTCAGTACTGTCTAACCAGTACAAGACACACGACTTAAGAGATCCACATAGCTATTGTTATTGTTAAAAATGATGTATACATTTTAAGCCATTAAATAGAAAAGTACAACATATTTTCGAAATCGTATTCGTTAAACTTGTTTTCAAAGCCATTTTAAACGTTAATTCGAACACATAAAAGTACAGCAAATTAAAGATGCCGTGACCTACTCTTCCTTTGTCATTTACAAAGGAGTTAATCCGTTAGATGACTAACTTCTCGTGCGTGACAACTCGAGCCCGAAACGGGTAATTTGCGCTATAAATCTTTCAAAATGCGAGTGGTTTTGTTCTATTTTCCGACATGCTTTCCTTAACCCGTAATCTGTTGTCTAGTGAATCTCATCATACGTTACGTAATGCGTGAAAAACATCAGATAATAAATAGTCCACGTAAATTTAACGGTCATATAACACTGCTGTAAAATACGGATTTTGAATTATGTATTGTTCCGTCTTTTTACCCCCGTCAGTTGTTGCTGACATTTGCAGACTTACGAATCTGGTAAATTCACAATTCCATGATCATCTTTTGATCACAGCAAATCTGATGTATTTCCGTCATAAAAATAAATCACATATTGCAATATTTTTAAAAACAAAAATTAAATCTCATTTCGGTGTTGTTGTTGAAACGTTCAACATTATAAGGGAAAGGGGCGAGGGTGGCCCTCTCTAGACCCGAGTAACAAAAAGGCAAGGGGCGAGGGTGGCCCCTATTAGACCCGGGGAACAGAAAGGCAAGGGGCAAAGGTGGCGCCTATTAGACCCGGGGAACAGAAAGGCAAGGGGCGAGGGTGGCCTCTATTAGACCCGGGGAACAGAAAGACAAGGGGCGAGGTGGCCCCTATTAGACCCGGGAACAGAAAGGCTCAGCTGGATCTGTCACTGGCATCGATCCACACAAGACGTGATCAGGTCATGATGACAAACAGAAACAACACGGGTCTTTAGTTCATCGTCACGTCAGCCTGACACAGAAACAACAGTGATAGTGACTTTTGGTTTATATTCATCCCTAATCCATAGGATACTCTGAAAGATTTCACCCACTATGTCTGTGTGCTGTGGGGGTTGATGGGGTGGGGCAGTTTGCGTTCGTGTGTGAGTAACACGTTTTGTCGTACGATTTACGATGAGACTTAGGGAGTACTCGGATTTACAACAACAAAAATGTAGACAGACGCCAACATTCAATAGACTTCAAGAACTATCAGGAAGTAAGAAAACTTTGAGAAAGGAATGTTCTTCTGACAGTCTTACAGAAATGCGAGCCATGCGAGTTTTCTGTAACAAAATTTAGCCTGGCTATATTATATGCTATACCAGTCCATGGATCATGTTCTTCCTGTGTATGGTGTTGGTGAAACCAGTTCAGCGCGAGTCGAGGTTTTAAGATCCAGCAGCACCCACGGACATTCGTTAGACATTGAGACACCATTAAGTACCAACAAACTGAAAAGACGCGCGGAAGACATTGGGGAGTTGATGGGGGCGGGAGGGTGTGGGGGCGCCTTGACGGTATTGAGCAATTCACGTTGTATCGATCGGCTTGTCGCTAGTAGGGGGTAGGCGGTCGGTGGTTTGAAATCTTTGGGGATACGTGGACAGGAGTGGGAGAAGTCATCTCTATCTGTTAGGCTTACGTCATCTAATCTGACCTGTTTTAACTCTGACCGTGATGTCCACGTGGAACATAGGTACAACGATCAAAGTAATCGCATGTAAATAACTAACTTCTTTTATTTAAAAAAATCCAACTTTGTTTGATTGTCTCTGTAGATTTTGTTCAACCTGTCCCTGATAAAAAATTTAATTTAAAAAAAATAAATAAATAAAAATAAACCATTTTAAGCTGTAAAGTCTGTGTGTGGTTAAACTATATCTTCCGTAGAAGTACGTTTAGGTTTTGGGGTGGAATCCTGTACTATAGTATTTACACCACATGCTATCATTACTCTTATCTGTTTGAAGAATTGTTTTTTTTTAAAGTTCAGTAGCCCCCCAAATATATCTATTTATAAATTTCTTTGGATTTGCGATCCAAGCAAACGTCAGTCCTCGTTAAAAACTATTAGTAACTTTCGCAAGGGGTTTAAAATTAATTTGTTAAGATTATTATGGCTCATTTAATTATATGCCTCGATGTTAAAGACCAAAGATTATTTCAAATTATTTTTTTTAATGTATTGCTTTTAATAAATGGCTAATTATTATTTATTAAATAACCATTTAATTTCACAGTTTGTTATTGTTTTTCTTCCACGTGCCAGTTGAGTTCACGCGTTGACGCCACCCATTGATGTCCACACACACCCCGGTTTTAAAGCCAGGGAATATCAGTCGGTGTCAGTCTGTAAATGTTTGTCTCGTTTGAACATAATCAATACTTTTATTTTTGTCTCATATATAAGGGATTTATAGTCAAAAAATGTGTTTTTACGGGGTTGTTTAATTATTTGTAATTTTTGTACAACGCATTTCTGTATGTAGTGTTTTTTTTTCACTTCGGTGTCCGTGGGCAAGTTTTGACTAGAATAGGGGTCCATGGGTAAAAAAAAGTTTGGGAACCACTGGTCTAACCAGATTCTATATGATATAAATAATACAAACTTTTACTTTCTAGAGCAACTTCATGACTTGAAAAAAATAGCATGTATTTTTGTAAATATGTCGTTTTAGACGCCCCGCGGCGTAGCATACGCCGCAGACTTGCTCATGGAGAGTGCAAAGAAAGGGGAGAAAGAACGGACGCAAACTACAGCACGAAGAAATCAAAACAACGCGAGTGAACGTCGGTTTGATACTGCCAACTCATTGTTTATTTTCGAGACATTTGCAGGCGAAATTCGCTACATCCCTAACTTCTATGAAGTCAGCTGTAAAACGATAATCGGAGTTACATAATCGGTTTTCCAAAAAAAAATTTTTTAAATAAAAAAAACACGCAATTAACAACCCTAAATATGACTAACCCTCGCTAGGATCGCCCAAACAAAGTTTATGTTTAAGGGATGGTAGTAATAAATGGGAGGCGGGTAACAACAACCTAAGTGTGCATGTCTTCACCTTTGCTCGCTATTTTGTATTTACTTGGTGCTGCTTTTTGTGTCTGTAATCTCACCCCCCCCCCAACCGTTCTTTGCACTGTATATGATGAGCCAGTCTGCGGCGTATGCTATGCAATAAAGAGGTAACCGAACGGGCACAAACATACATTTTTAAAAAAAAACACTATTTACCGGGGCTTGAACCAAGGCCCTTCCTCGCATGAGGCGGACGTGTTAACCAGTACACTACGAATCAGTGGCGTCACTAGGGGGGGGCGGGCCGCCCCGGGTGACACCCATCAGGGGGTGACACCCGAGCCTAAAATTTTACTGTGTACGATGTTATGTCAAAAAAACAAAAGACGACAAATTTTTTAATCTAGAAAGAAATTAAGAAATACAATTAAATACGTTAAATGCGAAAATTCTTATTAAAAAAATGTCAGTTAACTTGCAATAATAAAACAGTCCCAACACACGAACAACATTAAAACAAATTAGGAAAAAAAGAAAAGAAATAGTCGCAGCAGAGAGATCTTTAAAAAAAGGCTGGAATGAAAGAGGCAGTGTCTTCTGTTTTAAAAGATATAAAGCCATTTGGGCTTGGACACACCGACAGCATGAACGAATCCCACCTCACGATTTTTATCACACACACCAAAGAAAAAAAATCAAGAGATTGGTTTTCTTTGTTGATGTTTTCCTTGAGGAAAATCATGATTTCAATGTCTTTGAGTTAATATTTTTTATATATATATTTATTAAAGGCGTGAAAGCATAGATATGCATGTTTATATACAGGTAGTCCTCCGGTTACGACAGTCCCATCCCGATTTACGCTGTTTAGTGCTTACGAACGCGCCCCCGTAAAGAATAGTATTACGCGTTATTCCGTATTTAAAAAAAAATCAAGAGGTAACGAATTCTTTTCTCTATTTGAAATAACAAAAATTATTGAAAAATATGTATGATTATTATTTCAACCTACAACTTTCGTTTGCGAATTTGTCAAATGGCGAAGTTTTCAATCAAGTCAATAAAGCTGAGTAAGCTTACAAGTTCCTTTTCAATGCTCATTAGAGAGAGCATATTCAGACTTTTTCGTCCCATGCAAATTCTAACTCATTATATGTTCTTTTCAACTTTGAAAAGGTTTGCTCTCTGCTGCAGTTTGATGTCATCATTGAAAGATAGATGCGAAGTGCGATGTGTACATTTGTAAAGGACTTTGTGAAATATAGCTCATTCAAAAGCAGCAAAATTTGTAGCTCTGTGCAAGTTTTTTTAGTTTCGCTTTGTGCTAATTCCTTTTCCTTACCCCGAGCCTGGGGCTGGACAATAACTTTTTTAAGAGATCTAAAAATTGGACTAATTCTGAAGGTAAGCAGTCTTCGAAATCACTCATGAACCTACATGTGGAAGAAAATCAGATGTACCGAGCATAGTGCTCTTTATGGGTCTTCCCGGAAGACCCCCTTAGCCATCTGGCCACCAAAAGGACGTAACAGCTGAGGAACCCCCCTAAAAGCGGTCGCTTCTGAAGCGGCCACCTGGGCATCCAGGACATACAGTCGAAGATGCCTCCCACTAAGTTGCCCTCACAAGGAGGTGGTAGAATTTCCTACTACGACCCGCTACCACTTTGGCGCCATCCCGGCAAAGCACACGGGTCTCCATGGTTAGGACCGCTGCAGATCATCAAAGACCTACCTAGGGTGCAACCCCCACTGGAAGGTTTCCTCAGAGCTGGCGTCCAATGCGTTCTTCGCGGCACTTTTTGCTAATCAGTACTGGCGCTCCTGGTCCCAAACCGGCACCGCTCGATGGCGTTGCTAGTAAATTGAGGGGAACGAAACGGTTGCTTCGGATTTACCCGACCCCTTCTTTGAAATCACTTGAATGTTCTTCCATTAACTTGGCTGCTGACCATCGGGTGGCGAAAGTGCTGAGCTCAGTTAGGTTTGTAAGAAAGCCAAATTTCTCATGGATGTATTTATATGCACCTAACCAATGTTGTAGGGCTTAAGAAAGTTTGTCAATGATTACCAGAAATACCTCAATCTTGAATTTTTTTCTCCAGGAGAATACTGTTTTGTTGATGTCCCTTTATCAAACTGACGCTTTCTTTTTTGTTTGATAGACTTGAAGATTGTTTACACTGTTTTTACCAGGAACTTTCCTTTCCTTTGTCTTCATAGGAATAAAATTAAGAATGCTATTTTTTTAACAAACTCAATGAGAGACTTCCTTTCTAAAATTGTTTCCCAAATTTCAAGTAAAATAGCGACTTCCAGTTGTTCAATTTCCTTTAGAAATCCTTCTTCTTCAAGTCGGCAGTCACGTGGCTGATTTTCATTCGTTGCTAATTCTTTCAGTGCTGCGATATTCTCATAGTATGAGCTATTAACAGACCTTACAGCATAATGTAAGGCTGACCATCTTGTGTCAGACAAGGCTTTGTTAGCATGTATCAATTTCATATGTTTTTGAAGTACCTGTCAACGATGAGTAGATGCAACAAGTCGGGTAAAAAGATTTTGCAGAAGACAAAAAAATCTGACCGCAGTAGGACAACCTGCTGCTCTTTTCCCAACCAAATTAAAGGAATGAGCTGTGCACGGCACATAATGAGCTACAATGCACTTCTCACGAAGAATAGCCTGGTTTCCGTTATACTTCCTGCTCATTTGCAGCATTGCCGTATGACTGTCCAAGGCATTTTCAGGGATTAGTACAAACATAATGGTCTGCATCTTTATTATACACTATAATTCATAAAAAGTTTGGGGGCCCTTAAATTATTGGGGGCTTTAGCCCGTTCACCAACCCCCCCCCCTTTTAATCCGCCATAGGGGGAGGATCCACGCATCTGTGACGATGTGGTACGAGGAGGGGAGTGTTTAAGAAATGTGACGTCACATCAAAAACACGAAACTTTAAATAAAAGTTCCACTTAAATATTTGATTGTTTACCATTTATTTAATTACATTTTCAATGACTTCACGCGTGTTACGATATTACAGTGCAGACTTACCCTAAATACATATTCAAATGAAAAAAAAATAATTTGCAACATGCTAATTTTTATTGAGAAAATACGGCTTGCGGGAGGGGTGTCAAAGCTTTGTGACGTAATATCGTAAAAAGGGGTGGGGTCTAAGTTTTTGTGACAAAGTATGACGTTGGGGGAGGGTGGGGTAAAAATCGGCAACCTCGCGTGACGTCATTTATGGACGGCCCCTTCAGTCGTGAAGGGGTGACACCATGAGCTACCGCCCCGGGTGACACCAACCCTAGTGACGCCTCTGCTACGAATCTCACGTTTTCTGTGAAGGAACAATGCAAGTGAAACGCAAGGGCCATTTTTGGTCATCCCTCCACTACCTTCGCTTGTCAACCGTTAACTGTATTTAGTTGACCCGAGCGAGGGTCATTCGTCATGCTCGGTTGCACATACTTGCAGCTTACTTGCCTGGCATGGTCCCATGAAGAGAATTATATATATAGATATATATGTGGATTTCTCCTATATTTTGTTTAGAGCAGGGGTCGGCAACCTATGGCATGCGTGCCACACTTGGCACGCCAAACAATTTCAAATGGCACGCAGACTCTTCACGTTTTTTGTATATTCCTGTATAATTAAACAATATAATTTGCAATTGTCACGCAAGTAGTTTCTGTCAGTCAGTCCTGACGCTACTAATTTTAGAAAGCAGGGAAAACCAAATTACTGCACCAAAGCATCAAAAGGTGTGCAAATTAAATATGCGCTGTAAAAAAAATATTATATGACGTCATTGTTTTCGCTTGTATTTTAATTTTGGAAAAGGGATCAATGTAAAAAGAGGATTTGATGATGGTTAATTTTAAAATAAAAAAAGAAAGGGGGCGCCGTAGGCGCCCTGAAACCCCTATTATAAAATACTTTGTGTACATTTCAGAAAGTTTAAGATTCCGTATTTATCAAACAAGGACAAGTTAGTTGGGCTTTTGAAAAAGGTCGACGCCGTAGACACCCTAAAAAATTGCATTTTTTATAAAATAAATAGATTTCAGCTGAAAACTTCCGTCATTTTTGACGGGTGTACGCTAGTGTTGATTATAAATTGTATAAAATGATATGTGATGTTGGCACTCTGAATAATTTTAAATCTCAATTTGGCACACAGTTAGCAAAAGGTTGCCGACCCCTGGTTTAGAGTATGCAGTGTCTAGATTATTTTCTCCTGTTAGTTTATAGTGGGTTCAGATTTCTACGATATCACAAATTTTTTTTAAAAATTAAATCCTCCAGTAGTGTAGTTTCTAAAATTATTGAGTAAAACAACCGGACCTTACATTCATTACTGATTCATTATTCTTTAACTTAAGTATATCAGTGGTTCTAAAATTATTGAGTAAAACAACCAGACGTTACATTTATTACTGATTTATCATTCTTTACCTTAAGTATTTCAGTGGTTCTAAAATTTTCGTTAATTTCAGATGCAGTGAGTCCCACTTGGCGCTTTATGAATTCTAGGGGTAGATCGGGTACTCATATAATTTTACAACACTCATACTACTGCCAGTCAGTACTACGGTGGAGCATTTTGTCAGCGTTTAAACTTATTCTTGTGTTAGAACACAGACATGTACACTATCGGTCGATACAAGCGGGCAGCTTTTCCTGAAGTGGTCAGCCGTTATCACAAAACTGCATAACCATGTGTGTGGAACTTCTGGGTATGGACTTACCCTTAATTAACTATCTGCATCCCTCCCCCCACACTCACACACCTAAAATACATTTTCACTAAGGCTTATAAATATCGCACTGGGGTTATTATACACTCTCCACCGTATTTCATGCTCTCTTCTGTCCTCTTGCTTAATTTCAAGGCATAACTTTGTGTGTGTTAACAAACTGGAAAGTTTTGTTTAAGGGTTACGAAATAATTTTAAAAATGAAAATGAAACGACTTCTCTTAATGACATACGAAATCGTTTCCGTCGGGGTATTTCCCTGCCCAAATCCCCTGCTTTTATATCATACAATATTCATCGCACAATTAAAAAAAAATACTAATAAAAATATAACCCAACAAGATCTGTCGGTACATCTTCTGGGGCGCCTCATTCACTGTGAGACACCTTATGGTTCAAAAGTTGGGAACCCCTGTCGTACAGTTTACAAACAATGCCAGCACTTTTCTCCTTGTGCACGTTCTACTCACTAAGAACAGCAGGTATTAGGCGTCTGTCACATACATCCGCAGACCAGGATGAATTGGGTTATTGTCTGACGAACAACAGTCTTCCTCATAGGATAGACTTTTATATGGAGTTGACGGGACGATTCTTGTGTGTGTGTGTATGTGGATGAGGGGGAGATTAATGATTAATGCTTGCATTGTGAACATTCTCGCAGTGTCATATCAAAAGGTTGTAGTTAGTTAGGCAACGGTCAGATGTGTACGGTTATAAACGGATCTTCAGCGTGTGGCACGTGATGCACTGAGATGATCCGCTCCACCGACAGGGCAATCAGCACGTCATTATTTTTTTTTAAAGAGTTCCACTTATACTCATACCTTCCGGGAAATATTTCGTCTTTTGGAAAGAATTTAGTGCAGCGTGTTAATAACATGTTCTCGTTATGTTGGGGGGGGGGTGTTGTGGATAACAGCATGCACTCTAGTTAGGCTCACTTCACCCCGCTGTGTCCCGTGAATAACTGCTCACATCCTGTCGTGGGTTGTCCGCCCCCCCCCCTGACCCTAGACCCAACTGGTGTGGGCGTCGACTTCCTTTCTTGTAAGTTCGGCGTATTGACAATAATTTCCCCCACACACGCACACACACCCTCTTGCCACGCCACATTTTCCCGTTCACCATTGGTGTGTCCCTGACCAGAAGCTGTCGTTTAAAGCAGTGCTTCTCAAACTTTTTAGTATTGCGGACCAGCAGGAATTTTTTCCATTGCACCAGGGACCGGTGCACTATTTTCCCTGCACTGACAATTTTTTCTGTCCTTTTTTTTGAGAACATCTGCGGACTGGCAGCGGATGGCCCACGCACCGGCACCGGTCCGCGGACCACCACTTTCAGAAGCACTGGTTTAAAGGATGGCTTGCATTATTTTGTAAACAAAAACTAGTGAAAAGAAGAGAACAAAGTCTTTCTCCACGCCCGTGCATTTTGTCATTTTGGAAGCGGGGCGCTAATGTGTAATGATTAAAATAACAGGACTCTCTTTTTTAATCAACTCTTCCTGACATTTTTCTAAATTTTAACGTTTATTTTTTTATAATTTTGTTAATTTTAAACGGGCACCCAATACTTACCCGGGCCATTGACATCGTCCGAGTACCTGCTAATACAGGGGGCAATACTCAACACCCATTGAGAAGCAGACTCTGGGTGTAAAGCTCGGTGCATACCTATGATTTAAATAGCATCGGTTTCGCGAGAAAGTAAAAATACCGCGCTTTTTTTCCCATCCGTTTGTAGGGACCGGACCTTCATTGCACTACCATCCTATTTTGTTAATGTTGAGGGGACCCCCCCCTTTACACACACACACAACTGGATATGTTTGATCCATAATTACACTGGGTGCTGACTTGATATTCAACTCTACTATCCGAGGGGGTCCTTGACTAATACTGATTTGATCTGGGTCATTCTAACCTGCAGGTGGCAAGGCTATAGTACTGGTGGGCATTTCGAGAACTGATCACATTTTTTGCCTTCTTTTAGGGGTGTTGACAAAAAGCATCAGCCATCAAGATAAGGAGCTAATCAGTTCCCGTAACAATTGAACCGTAACCTCTGTCATTAAATATGCTGTGGCTCATTCAGTGCTTTATTCCCTTTGTTCACAGCTTTGGTCGACGAAGTCCGAATTGTGTCAGAAGGACCAGTGAGTGCCTCACGTTAGAAGCCTCGGAGATGATTGTGGTAAGTTCGTTTATGGTCGTCAGTTATGTGTATATCCACAGAGAAATGATTATTCCCTGAGCGAGACTCGAATGTCCTTCCCGAAAGTCGGCATCTTAAATCCCCAACACTGCACACCCTAAGTTAAGCTACTCATAGAGTGGAGTCAATGGTGCTAATACTGTGTCAGCACTGCACACCCATTGTTAGGCTGTCATTGAGTGGAGTCAATGGTGCTAATACTGTGACAGCACTGCACACCCTTAGTTAAGCTACTCATAGAGTGGAGTCAATGGTGCTAATACTGTGTCAGCACTGCACACCCTTAGTTAGGCTACTCATTGAGTGGAGTCAATGGTGCTAATACTGTGACAGCACTGCACACCCTTAGTTAAGCTACTCATAGAGTGGAGTCAATGGTGCTAATACTGTGTCAGCACTGCACACCCTTAGTTAAGCTACTCATAGAGTGGAGTCAATGGTGCTAATACTGTGACAGCACTGCACACCCTTAGTTAAGCTACTCATAGAGTGGAGTCAATGGTGCTAATACTGTGACAGCACTGCACACCCTTAGTTAAGCTACTCATAGAGTGGAGTCAATGGTGCTAATACTGTGACAGCACTGCACACCCTTAGTTAAGCTACTCATAGAGTGGAGTCAATGGTGCTAATACTGTGACAGCACTGCACACCCTTAGTTAAGCTACTCATAGAGTGGAGTCAATGGTGCTAATACTGTGACAGCACTGCACACCCTTAGTTAAGCTACTCATAGAGTGGAGTCAATGGTGCTAATACTGTGACAGCACTGCACACCCTTAGTTAAGCTACTCATAGAGTGGAGTCAATGGTGCTAATACTGTGACAGCACTGCACACCCTTAGTTATGCTACTCATAGAGTGGAGTCAATGGTGCTAATACTGTGACAGCACTGCACACCCTTAGTTAAGCTACTCATAGAGTGGAGTCAATGGTGCTAATACTGTGACAGCACTGCACACCCTTAGTTAAGCTACTCATAGAGTGGAGTCAATGGTGCTAATACTGTGACAGCACTGCACACCCTTGTTAAGCTACTCATAGAGTGGAGTCAATGGTGCTAATACTGTGACAGCACTGCACACCCTTAGTTATGCTACTCATAGAGTGGAGTCAATGGTGCTAATACTGTGACAGCACTGCACACCCTTAGTTAAGCTACTCATAGAGTGGAGTCAATGGTGCTAATACTGTGACAGCACTGCACACCCTTAGTTAAGCTACTCATAGAGTGGAGTCAATGGTGCTAATACTGTGACAGCACTGCACACCCTTAGTTAAGCTACTCATAGAGTGGAGTCAATGGTGCTAATACTGTGACAGCACTGCACACCCTTAGTTAAGCTACTCATAGAGTGGAGTCAATGGTGCTAATACTGTGACAGCACTGCACACCCTTAGTTAAGCTACTCATAGAGTGGAGTCAATGGTGCTAATACTGTGACAGCACTGCACACCCTTAGTTAAGCTACTCATAGAGTGGAGTCAATGGTGCTAATACTGTGACAGCACTGCACACCCTTAGTTAAGCTACTCATAGAGTGGAGTCAATGGTGCTAATACTGTGACAGCACTGCACACCCTTAGTTAAGCTACTCATAGAGTGGAGTCAATGGTGCTAATACTGTGACAGCACTGCACACCCTTAGTTAAGCTACTCATAGAGTGGAGTCAATGGTGCTAATACTGTGACAGCACTGCACACCCATTGTTATGCTACTCATAGAGTGGAGTCAATGGTGCTAATACTGTGACAGCACTGCACACCCTTAGTTAAGCTACTCATAGAGTGGAGTCAATGGTGCTAATACTGTGACAGCACTGCACACCCTTAGTTAAGCTACTCATAGAGTGGAGTCAATGGTGCTAATACTGTGACAGCACTGCACACCCATTGTTATGCTACTCATAGAGTGGAGTCAATGGTGCTAATACTGTGACAGCACTGCACACCCTTAGTTAAGCTACTCATAGAGTGGAGTCAATGGTGCTAATACTGTGACAGCACTGCACACCCTTAGTTAAGCTACTCATAGAGTGGAGTCAATGGTGCTAATACTGTGACAGCACTGCACACCCATTGTTATGCTACTCATAGAGTGGAGTCAATGGTGCTAATACTGTGACAGCACTGCACACCCATTGTTATGCTACTCATAGAGTGGAGTCAATGGTGCTAATACTGTGACAGCACTGCACACCCTTAGTTAAGCTACTCATAGAGTGGAGTCAATGGTGCTAATACTGTGACAGCACTGCACACCCATTGTTATGCTACTCATAGAGTGGAGTCAATGGTGCTAATACTGTGACAGCACTGCACACCCATTGTTATGCTACTCATAGAGTGGAGTCAATGGTGCTAATACTGTGACAGCACTGCACACCCATTGTTATGCTACTCATAGAGTGGAGTCAATGGTGCTAATACTGTGACAGCACTGCACACCCTTAGTTAAGCTACTCATAGAGTGGAGTCAATGGTGCTAATACTGTGACAGCACTGCACACCCTTAGTTAAGCTACTCATAGAGTGGAGTCAATGGTGCTAATACTGTGACAGCACTGCACACCCTTAGTTAAGCTACTCATAGAGTGGAGTCAATGGTGCTAATACTGTGACAGCACTGCACACCCTTAGTTAAGCTACTCATAGAGTGGAGTCAATGGTGCTAATACTGTGACAGCACTGCACACCCTTAGTTAAGCTACTCATAGAGTGGAGTCAATGGTGCTAATACTGTGACAGCACTGCACACCCATAGTTAAGCTACTCATAGAGTGGAGTCAATGGTGCTAATACTGTGACAGCACTGCACACCCTTAGTTAAGCTACTCATTGAGTGGAGTCAATGGTGCTAATACTGTGACAGCACTGCACACCCTTAGTTAAGCTACTCATAGAGTGGAGTCAATGGTGCTAATACTGTGACAGCACTGCACACCCTTAGTTAAGCTACTCATAGAGTGGAGTCAATGGTGCTAATACTGTGACAGCACTGCACACCCATTGTTATGCTACTCATAGAGTGGAGTCAATGGTGCTAATACTGTGACAGCACTGCACACCCTTAGTTAAGCTACTCATAGAGTGGAGTCAATGGTGCTAATACTGTGACAGCACTGCACACCCTTAGTTAAGCTACTCATAGAGTGGAGTCAATGGTGCTAATACTGTGACAGCACTGCACACCCTTAGTTAAGCTACTCATAGAGTGGAGTCAATGGTGCTAATACTGTGACAGCACTGCACACCCTTAGTTAAGCTACTCATAGAGTGGAGTCAATGGTGCTAATACTGTGACAGCACTGCACACCCTTAGTTAAGCTACTCATAGAGTGGAGTCAATGGTGCTAATACTGTGACAGCACTGCACACCCATTGTTATGCTACTCATTGAGTAGAGTCAATGACATGTTTGAAGTTGTTTTCCAATTACTATCTAGATCTATTCCAGAGATTATCTGCTGTTTGCATCAAGTTTTATTTTAAACGTTTTTTTAAGTGCAGTCAAAATGTATCTTTCAGGAATAGCAATTTCCCTTCTTAAAAAAATAAATTTGCAATACAAATGTCTGATGGAGGAATGGCCCACTTTGAGTTTGTTTCTCTTTCCCAAGCCAACACTATACCACCTAGGAAAGTTTGAAAAGGTTTGCCGTTGTGACACTTGAAATCAGCTTTCTGGCTAAATGAGTTCTCATTTCCTTTCCAAGCCTTCATGTTTAGTGTCTCTGTGCCTGGACCTCACACATCAAACCAGCACACCAGTCCCACTGAAGTAACTTCTTGGCTGTGTGGCTGCTGTGACATAAGCATTGTCACCTCTAGTGACCGTCCTATATTATATTTCACTAATATGCTTCTCCTATATCTCTGACACTGGGGCCACAACCTCATACCTAGCTGGTATCCTCCTTCCTGAGTGATACCAAACATAACTGCCGGTCTATACTATACACTTGGGCCAGTAGCTAAAGAGTACTGTGTCCACCATATTATATACTCTGATCCACCATATTATATACTCTGATCCACCATATATTATTTATTGTGGTCATCGTTTTCATACACTGTCCACCGTATCTGATACAAGGTGTCTACTATATCATATGATCTCCACCATAACTCGCACAGTGTCAATCATATTTCAAATACTGTGTCCACCTTATCTCATATATCGTTTCCACCTTATCACATACAGCGTGTCCACCTTATCACATACAGCGTGTCCATCTTATCTCATACACTGTCCAACATATTTCATACACTGTGTCCACTATATCTCCTACACTGTGTCTAGCTTATCTCAAACAGTGTCCACCTTATCTCATACACTGTCCAACATATTTCATACACTGTCCACCATATCTCATACACTGTCCACCATATTCAGTTTTCTGTCGTTCCCCTCAACACGTGTAAGCCATTTTTACACACTTAGAACCCCAATAACTTCTTCTTTAAAATCCATTTTATAAGTTGCCATTTTATTTAATTCAAAGATACATTTTAAAAGAAGAGGAGGTAAGTTAGTGGAGTGTTGGGGGGGGCGCTTACAGCGAGTTGATCCTTTCTGTGATCCCTCCCATTAAACACACCTCCCATTGCTGGTGTGTCATCGCCTTCAGCAAGAAAGAACGAGAGAAAAGGAAACCTTGTAAACAATTGTTCCTGAAATTTCCTATTGTGAGGCCACGCATCCTTACAGTTATCGTTGGATTGTTGTAGTAGTAGCCGTAGATAGTAGAAGCAACTGGTCTTGAATGATCACCATTCCTAGAATCCACGCAGTCATTAAGTATATGTGTAAATTGTTCCTTTAACCATGTTTGGCCCCAACGTGATTCACAACACTTGAGCTTTGAGCACTGGGAATGGTGACTTCAAGTGTGTTGTCATTTAGTTTCAAATGGAGTGGTCTGTGTCTCAACCAGTGTCATCTTGGATTCGAATGTCTTGATTTTAATTGGAGGACCCAACAAACATTGATTCAAATTGTGTCCAGCCAGTTGGAGTTGAAACTTGAAGGAGCGTATGAGGAAATACCGTTGTTTTCATGGACATGATGCTCGGACCCAAGAATAAGGAATAAAGAGGGGCTTTAAATAGACAGCGCATCTACTTTAGTCATCAAATATTCAGATCTAATGGTGTAGGTGTGCCCTGTGCATTAGGTGGTGGTTAGGGGTGGAAAGGGGGGGGGGTCGTGTGTTTGGAATCTGTGTCAGGTTGGAATGTGACAAACTTAGGTGGTAAAGGTCTTGTTTACATTATTACATGAAGTGCGGAGGTTAACATGTGTTCTATTTCTATGTGAAGGGTGGTGGTTGATTGATGCTCTGTGGATTTACACCATTAGTTGTGTCAAACTTGTGCTAGTGTTATTTTCTATTTCATACTTTATTTTTGTGGTGTAGATTATGCTAGTTAATATGTGGCATAGTTGGTATAAAGCTGGTGTTTTAGGATGTTGGCACTGAGAAAAATTACGATGAGGTGATGACATATGATATATTTTAACAGCTCAACAAGTTTGTATTAAAAATTAGCAAGCTTTGCTTTACCATATTCCTAATCTTGTCCTGCTGCAGTATCCACCTGTTTGATGTGTGGTGTAGGACATTTCTTTTTAATAGGGGATGGGACAGTTAATGTAGTTGATATCTAATCAATAATTGATTAGGACGGCAAGCTTTTAATGCAGTTAATATGTCAATTGATTCTGAAACTTGTGCATTCACCTCTAAAAACATTTAACCATTGAAGAGGAAATCTAAGTGGAAAGAAATTTTTATTAAGATTTTTTAAACAAAATTTTAAAAATGCACCCCTACTGCTAGAACTAGAAAATAGAGAATATTCATTATGGTTGCCTCACATCTTTAAATATTTAGTATAATTAGTATGAAAATGTAGCACCTGGGATGGTTAAAAGTTCCAAGCAATGTTTTCTATAAGCTGTGCGGATGCGTGGCCGCGCAGACATCTGACTGACGCTGTGCAGCAGTTAAGAAATACCGTGCAGTAAATTTTGTAAAATATTGCTAAAAAAATGTATGCTGATCAACTTTGCACACAAGTTTTTTCTCTTTGTACACGGTCCAACACACCTTAGAGGGAACAATGGTTCCAAGGATTTTGTTTATATTACGGCGGAACTTCTTTGAGCTTTTGTGCCCCTGATGGCCATGGCCATTTTTAACATGTCTGTCTGAAGTGAATTCTTTCAAACCAGTCAAGCAATGGTTTGACATTGGATTCAATTAATTTATAAGGTTTTCATCACTCTTGTTTCTATGTCAGTTGTCATTCTGTACTTGAGAGCCCATGCATTATTAGCTGTATTTCTATTAAGTTTTAAGCAATACACAAAGATATTTGTTTTATTGGATGTTTCGGGTCATGAAATTATTTCAGATTGTGTCTTGGAATTATGTTTCTCCGCATCAATAGTTCCTTAATTTGTATTTACTAGCTACAAGTGTGTACTTCTAAAGCTCGATATATTAAGCAGAGCCGTCTTTACACCATTTTGGGCCCCCGGGCAAAGAAATAGTGTTGGGCCCCTGGGCAAAGAAAGAGTGCTCCCCAAGGAATAAAAATTTAATGGTTGATAATATTAAAAATAATTTATTATTTATTTTATTTTCACTACACTAATTTCAACAAAATTGTTGTTAAAACCCTACAACATGTTCGCATGGGGCCCCTATACTCGTGGGCCCCCATACTCGTGGGCCCCCGGGCAAATGCCCAACGGGCCTATGCGTTAAGACGGCCCTGATATTAAGCTGTTTGGATTCATATTATTACCATTATTATTATTATTTTCATTATTTTGTTATTCACAATAGTTGGAGGTATTTATATATCCAAATTTGTATAACTATGACTTGAACTTAGAATACAATGCAGTCAAGCAATAAATTCTGACATGTTGGATTAAAATGAGACAGAGTTTCAAAGGATTACAATTGTGTACTATTAATTTGAACACCATTAAAATGGATATACAATACCTGGATGTAGCAGAGCAGCTTGGCTGGAACATTCCGATGTTTCAGTTTTTGGTTTTAACCAGAGATCAGGTAATTTAAATGACCAGATCATACATTTGTATAGGTTTACTGTTTTTTGAATGACAAAAACTAAAATACTTGATTTGTTCATAGAGATTTCCTTGATCTTCTTTATCTTTTTAAACCTAATCCATAATTAACAGAAGCTTTAGTCATTCTTGGCCCTGCAATCTACCATTAAAAAGATGCATTTCTAATAAACTCATAGTCTATAAAGTACATCTCCTTCCTGTAAAAAACATGTTTAAAATGTCTCGATGTCATTCCCCTTATGTTCAATCACCACTTTAATAACCATGTTTAAATGCATGGATATCATTCCACTTTTGTTCGATCTCCTCTGTAAAAACCTTGTTTAAAATGTATGGATGTCATTCCCCTCATGTTCTATCTCCTCTGTAAAAACCTTGTTTAAAATGTGCGGATGTCATTCCCCTCATGTTCTATCTCCACTGTAAAAACCTTGTTTGAAATGTGCGGATGTCATTCCCCTCATGTTCTATCTCCACTGTAAAACCTTGTTTAAAATGTGTGGATGTCATTGCCCTCATGTTCTATCTCCACTGTAAAACCTTGTTTAAAATGTGCGGATGTCATTCCCCTCATGTTCTATCTCCACTGTAAAACCTTGTTTAAAATGTGCGGATGTCATTCCCCTCATATTCTATCTCCACTGTAAAAACCATGGAAATGCAACACAAAGATAATATAATACAACCCTCAGATAGACTGTGATAAGAACACTTCTCATTCCATATGCAAGAACAAACACATACAAAGTCTCTTTCTTCCCGTCCGAAATTCAGACATGAAATGAGTTGCCTTATAAAACCAGGAAAATCAACACTTAGGCAACATTTAAAACTCTAACAAAAATGCAAGACTAGACATAAACCATGGCTAAGCGTGGGACACAATTATCTTCTGTATTGAAGGAGCGTCTGTAATAGATAAGATGTTTAAATGTATGGATGTCTTTCCACTTATGTACAATAACCACTGTCGAAGTTTCCAATATATACATTTCATTCCCCTGGTGTTGAATCACCACTGGTAAGAATATTTTTATGTCAGAACAGCTATTAGGTGTAAAATACCCCATTTGGGGTATAAAAAGGAGGGGGGAAATTTGGGGGTTTTGCAGACTCATTGGGGGCATATAAAATCACCTCAAATCCGCTCCTTCAAGGGTAACGTCAACATACAATTTTATATTTTGGGGTACCGGGCAAACAAGTTTGCTAACCCCTGGTCTGTAATGTCAATATTTTCTACCCTTTTCTTTCCACAGATTGACTACCCAGATGCTGCCGCCATGAAGGCCAGTAACTCCAGGGCCGTTGTGTCAGCCTCACACATAGAACTTTTGTTGAATGATGGACAGCCCCATGACCGGCCCATGAGAAGGATGAATTCAGACAGTGTTATAGAACAGGTATCACTTCAAAGTCCTGCACATTTCAGTTATTACCATCAAATTTATGACTCTGGATTAAACACAAATTTTTTTTTGTAACTGGATCTGGTGTCTCATCTAAAAGATTATTGTGTGGTATATTTGTTTCTACTGTAAGATTAGACAGGGCACAACATTACGCCAGGCATCATCTTGTTCCTCTAAAGACAATGAGAATGTTCCCTCTGACAAGACTAGCATGTGCACATGACCTGCCACCCTCCTCTATCCTACATCTGAAATTACATCAAAAGTTCTGAGTCTAAGATTCTTATAGGTCTCCCAGAAAATGCTCCTAGCCTCCCACCCCTCCCTCTAAGAGACTAAGCGCTCACTAGGGGAGACCGTCAGTAAATTAAGTATCACTAAAAAATGTTACATGTTTAAAAGCATAAAGATAGTGGATTATGTTACTTATTCTGTTATCTTGCTCTTTGCACTATTATTTATAGACTTTAATATTATTTATCACTATTCTAATTTATTCTTTCAGCTCATCCCTTTATTTCTAAACCATTATTACTCAAGAATTTTTAGAAAAAAGAACTGTATTTACTGCAAGATGACATCCAGTAGACCAATATAACTTTCAATTTATTTAATTTTTGTTTGTACACTTAAAATTCAATGATTAATTAGTGTTAGCTGAACTGTTCCATATTTATCTTAAACAACACATTATCTGTATTCAGCAGCTCTCAGAAGACCTGGCTTGTGGTCACCCCATTCTTAACGCTGGGGAACACTTTGTACCCCATGGCAACAAACGCTTTTCTCGAGCTAGTGATACGTCAAGTGCATACTCTGGTTCTGATGTGATGCACAATTCGTTAGATGACCATGACGATCTCAGCGGCATGAATGAGAGTAATGTTGACTCCGATGATGAGGAGGGCTATGCCGAGTCAGCAGAGGTAAGTCACAGGGGCATAGCTTCAGCGACTTAGCAGAGTGTATTTGTGATCTTGATATTTCTTAGAGAAGAATTAAGGTAGATGGTGGATTTTAAATATTAAAAAGAATTGATGTTTCTAACATTGTAAGGAATAGGGTATGATATTTACTGGAAGGAATCAATGTTATTTTTTAATCAGATTAGATTCAGAATCTTAGCAACTCATATTTATAATTTGTAACCTCCATGTGTTTTGTTTCAGGTCTAATTTATCATTCAGACTTTTTAAGAAGAAGAGTACAACAGAATTATGTTGTTAAATTAATGTTTTTTAAATTTTAATTATGAACTTTGATTATGTCAGACTTGATATAAAATATGTTTGTATTGACATTTTTGCTTTGCATTAACCATCTCCAGTCCACCTCCATTCGGGACGCTGAGCGTGACTGCCTAGAGAAGGAACCATCAGAGCGAACTGAAGAAGATATTGAGATATTATTAAATTTTACACAGCATTTAAAGGTGAATGAACTAATTTGTTGAGATCTATTGTTTACCTCAATTAAATTTAACTTAAATGTTGATGCAGTTTGTAACTGACCAAATCTTGAGAGTAGAGGTGTTTTTTTTAAAAAAATAGAATACCCCAATTCAATGTTAGCTTTTAATCTCAAGTTGTTGTTTTTTTTTAATGGTTACAGGCATTCTCCAACATGACAGAACACACACGCAGGCTCTTGTGTGAGGTCATGGTGTTTGCCATTGTACCCAAAGAGGGAACCATTGTCATGAAGGACGAGGAAGAGCTGGACTCTTGGTCCGTCATTCTCAATGGGGAGGTGGAGATCACTCGACCTAATGGTGTCAAAGAACGTCTTCAGATGGGCGACAGGTGCGGCTCTCACCCTAAGTCTGCTGGCAATAAATTTCTATAGACAGTAACAATTTTAAAATTAACCAAAAAAATTAAAACAGGAAATTTTAAGATTTGGGCTTAAGTGTGGTGTAAAGTAAATTAATTTTAATGCTTTTTTATAAGAAGATAAAATAAAGGAGAGGTGTAATTATTTCAAGGAGTTCCATTGAATGGATGTTTAAAGAAGGAGGGAAAACGCTAATATCTAAATCCACTACCTACACATGTCTTCTTTACCAAAACTAGCTGCAGCGTGGAGTTTTAATAGATAGGATCATCATAATGAAAGCAAAACCTAATTTTTTTCTCTATTTTTTCTTTCAGCTTTGGCATAAGCCCAACAATGGAAAAGCTTTATCATCAAGGTGTTATGAAAACCATTGTCAATGACTGCCAGTTTGTGTGTATAGCTCAGTCCAGTTACTATAAAATATTACATCAGGTACTTAGCTGTCATTGACCATATTTCATGTTCACAATAATTTCACATTGCAGACTGCTATTAGTAGTTTTCAAAGTTTTTCAATTTAAAAAAAACAAAAGAACGTTTTTAAAAAGAAGTTTAGTTATTTATTTTCCATAGAAAAATAATCAAAGACAATAAATTTTGACTGAAATTGAAAACACTTGCCAAAACCAAATGAATGCTAAACAGTTTCCACAGTGGGACATCGGAGGAGAGAAATTTGCCACTCAATGTATTGTAATTATTATAAAAAGAACTTTTACTGAAGGTCTTTATCTGTTATTGATGAAATGAATTCTTGTGTTAACGTAAAGGGAGAAGAGAACATCAAGAAACATGAGGTGGAGGGGAGGGTTGTGATGGTGACAGAACACAGAGAGTTGGATGGAGGAAACAGAAAAGGTCATATTGTCATAAGGGTATGTTTGGTTTTTTTACAAAAATTGTTACAAATCAAAGCTATTTTTATGTCTCTAGTTATTCTTAATGTTACTGAACTACCACAGGTTGTAGAAGGAGAAAGATTTTAAATTTTGAAAAAAAATTAATTTATGAAAATTCTAAGTGAACAATTTATTGCCAAAATTAATGGTTTGATCACATTATCCATATTTTAGGATTCCCATTTATTGAGCAAAACTCTTCGAATTCCCTTTCAAATTTCATTTAGTAGCCGTCAAACTTCCCCATAAAATAAGATGAAAAAAGTTTACACTGAGACTTTGTTTTGCTATGATAATAAAAATAATTTTTAAAAACACTGATTCAGTTGGTGTTTATTTGCTATCACTGATATAATAATAATAATAATAATAAATTGATTATTTATATAGCGCTGTATCCCAGTAAGGAACTGGGCTCACAGCGCTTTACATGAAAGAAATAACATACCTATAAATATTAAATTAACTTTCATATAACAAACACAAAAATTACAGTACATTATACATAAGCTACGTTAATCATTTACAAGAAATGTTGTTTCATTAATTTTGAAAATAAATTTTGAAAAGATGTGTCTTAAGTGCAGTCTTGAAGGACTACATTGCAACAGCTACTTATTTAATCATTACATCAAATATGCTTCACTAAAAATATCTATGGCTACGACAAATTTAGGGAGTTTTATCAAAGAATAAAAATAACTTAGCTGTTAATTTAGCTGTGTTTTTTTTTACTCTGACACTAACCTAAATGACATTTATGTCATTAAATGCTGTCTACTAAGCCCAAGAAAGTATTAACTATTTACCACTTAAAATGATAAGAAGTTGGCAGAGGAAATCATTTCAAAAGATTTTTATGTGACTAAATTACTTGAATATTGCTATTTAGAGAAAAAGTACAAACGATTTTTTGAATGAAAGTTATGCAGTATCGTATTATGCTGTTACTACAAATTCTAATTGCAGGGTACTAGTGAAAGACTGATGCAACATTTGGTAGAAAGCCATTCAGCCATAGACCCCAGCTATGTTGATGACTTCCTGCTGACCTACAGAACTTTCCTCAGTAGTCCCCTAGATCTGGTGAAAAACTTGCTGGAATGGTTTAAAAATGATGAAGTTAAAACAAGTGTAAGTTGTATGATAATAAAGTAATCCAACATAAATACACAGTAGAGGTGTGATCAGATAGTATTTCGGTTTTTTTATACATTTATACTAGCAGTTGCTTTATTAATATAAAACTAAGATATTGAGGAAAATATCCCTAATCCTGACTGCTGTTTCTATTTAAAAGTGTGAGATCTTATCTTCCCCCAGGTGACCAGAGTTGTCTTGTACTGGGTCAACAACCACTTTAATGATTTTGAAACCAATCCGGACATGTGTGATTTCTTGGAACATTTTGAATGCTTGTTAGAAAGAGAGGTAAACTTGGTGTTTTTGTTGTTGTGTTTGTTTTTTTCTTCACTAAAGCTCTTATTAGGTACTAGTTAGTTTGTTTCTTATCTTTTAAGATTTTAAAGTTTGGTTTGCTAACAATTTTGATGAGGTTACGTTTTTTTTGCTTTTAAAAAGGAATAACAATTCAAAAGATTGCTTAAAATGTCACAGGTCACTGTAAAATGGAGTAAATGTCAACATTTGTTCTATGTTTGTTGTACAATACACTGCCCAAGGACAAAATGGGCCCAGCACATGTCCATGGCTTCGTCCATATGTGTTTGTTTCAGTTCATCTATGTTTCCTTCCGGTAAAATAATTAAAACTGAGCAGTCTAACTTAAGATTGGATTTATTCAATTTCTTTCAACAAGCTTCTCTTGTTTGACCTTATTTGAGAATATTTTATTCTGATATAAAAAAAATTATCATGTTTGTGTATTTATTTTTAATTGTTAATTTCTATTTCTCTTACAGAAAGTAAGAAACCTATTTGGGTATTTTTTTTCCCCCTCTTTCTTTGCATAGTTGGTTTTTCAGTGTAACAATGTTTACTTGCATGGTGATTTGTTTAGTCCACTGGGGTCGTGGCATGTTATGTTTTCCTTTTTACCAACCACCCTCACTCCAAAGTGTTCTTCCACCCACTTCCCAAAGTGTCCTGCCACCCACTCTCAAAATTGTCCTGCCATCCACTCTCCAAATCCTGCCAAACACTCAAAATTGTCCTGCCACCCACTCTCCAAATCCTGCCAAACACTCAAAATTGTCCTGTCACCCACTCTCCTAAGTGTCCTGACACCCACTTTCCAAAGTGTCCTTCCACCCACTCTCCAAAGTGTCCTTCCACCCATTCCCAAAGTGTCCTGACACCCACTCTTGAAATTGTCCTGACACCCACTCTCCTAAGTGTCCTTCCACCCATTCCCCAAAGTGTCCTGACACCCACTCTCGAAATTGTCCTGACACCCACTCTCCTAAGTGTCCTGACAACCACTCTCCAAAGTGTCCTGATACCCACTCTCCAAAGTGTCCTTCCACCCGCTCTCCAAAGTGTCCTTCCACCCACTCTCCAAAGTGTCCTGCCACCCACTCTCCAAAGTGTCCTGCCACCCACTCTCCAAAGTGTCCTGCCACCCACTCTCCAAAGTGTCCTGCCACCCACTCTCCAAAGTGTTCCATCACCCACTTTCCAAAGTGCCTCGATGCCCAGCATCAAACCCCTGCCCCACTTTGTTGTTCCTCAGAGCTCCCTGACCACCAAGGGCAGAGAGCACCTGCACCCTGAATTTTACTCTTGATCGCAGTTGTTGTCTCAGCAAAGCATGAGAGTTGTGTTGTCCTTGCCTCTACTCTGCTGTCTTGCTCTACTGTGTCTTTTTATGTGACTTTTATTGAGTACCCCTTCCCCAGTGATTCGTTCTTCGTTCTACCCTCGGGCATGTTGGATATTAATGTGGAAAGAACAAAATGCCCACCATAACTTCTCTTTCTTCCTTCCCATTTCAAACATTTAAATTTCAAGAACTTTTATTCTAACCAAAATTTTGTTGCTGTTGTTTTGCTGTTACTGTTTGCACAGTTTGATTTGTTCTTTTATCTATTCCAACCATTGTTGTCTTGTGAGCACATTTAATTTTGCAGTGACTTTATTGTTGCATGTTTGAGTCACACCATATCATGTACTTATGTCTGCCAGCTTTTTTGTACGCAGTTTAAGATTCTACAATAATTAACCTGATTATTATTATTATTTTCATAAAGTTTGAATATTTTGATTTGAATCACACAATGAGCATGTGGCAAGTGCGCACCTATTACTTGTAGAGCCTTTGGTTTCATTGCTCTCGGGCCGGCCATCTGTAAGTGCAGAAATGTATAGCCAGGGCTAAAGTATAATGGCATGAAATGATTATATTAAGATTTTCATTTATTCTCAGTCTGAAAATGACTTTGAGGTAAGGCCAGTCTTTCTTTGAGCGGATGTGGGATGTAATCTTGCTTTTTTTTTCTTCACTTACATCATTCTTCATTTCTTAACACTAATTTGTGGATTAAAATTCTAACCCTTTAAATTAAATGAAAATGCCTTGGCTTTTTATTTAAGAAAAAAGCAATTTGCTTCTTAAATTAAGAAAGTTACTCTTAAAATGTTTCCCCAACAATTTATGCTGTATTAAAATGCTTTTTGAAATTCTTGCAAACTCTATAAGATTCCAGTTAAAGCTTAAAATTTAGTATACTTAATTTTTCAAAACTTATTTATGTCTTCTCCTTTAAGCAAAGTCTACATCAATAAAGTTTAATTAAATAAGTTAAATTTACTTGTAATATTATATGAATATTTTAGTTTAAATTATAAATTAACCAATTTAGTAGAAGTATTGTGTTGTTTATGATAGAGCAATTTTATAAACTCTTTCATCATTTGAAATGTTACAGTCATTATATAAAGCCATTTATAGCTATTTTACAAAGTGGTCTTCTAATTCAGTACAGTTTATCAGATTCCTATCCTTTTGACCATAAATGTTTAGTTTGTATATGATTAGATATTAGTGTATGGATTAATATATCGTAAAATTTCGCATTCAATGGATATTCAAAATGAATCGGTTATCTCAATTTATTCCCTTTAACAAAAGTGTGGTATCTTTTTTCTGTTGTAGCTCAATTTTATTCTACTTTAATGTAGATGAATTTCACATTAACTATAATATTTATAGAATTAATAGATGACTTTATAACACTAATTAAAAAATAAATACTTTTTATTTTCTATTTCCATGCATTTGTAAAAGTGAGTCTGTTGACACAGCTTGCTTATCAACTTTTGAATGAATCAACTTTCTGCCCTTTTCAACTTTTTGTTATATTAGTACTTTCCAATTATCAGAATTAAGATTACAATACTTATTAATAAATTATTGTGAGATAATGTATAATCTGTTATTTTAAAAGCATGTATAAATATTGAGCATATAATTGCTCTAAAAGTGTCTTCAGAGATTGTTAAAATTTCTGCTGCCTTATTTAACCCGTACTTTAACATAAAAAGATGATTGTAAGAGAATGGACTATTTATCAACATTCTTTTTTCTTTGGTTCTGTGTATTAAATATATTTTGAAGAAAATAATATTTAAATTATCTGATTTTAAATTATACAATACTTTTTTAAGTACAGTAATTCCTCGGCTTTAATAGACTTGTGTAATTTTTTTAAATAATGCAGATGCTGTCTGCCAAGTTTGCAACTTTTCTTTTAGGGCTCATTATGAAAAATCTGTATCTCAAGCTTATGCATGGATTTTTATTTTTCAAATTTTTTTTATGCTTTTTAAAAGAAACTTAGAAAATATTCATTTTTAAACAATTAAATAATTATCTCCATTTGAAATATAGTAAATATTATCGATGACTAATTTTATCATAATGAAGTTGCTTTCAGTGATAGCATGCAAATTACTAAAACATTTTTTAAAAATCTAATAATCAGTTTTAAGTTTAAAATTCAGCAGGTCCATTTTTCATATTGTTAATTAAAATAGAGGATCATTTCAAAGTAAATAATCGCCTTTGCATTTCACTAATGAAATATAATTTTACAATATCAAATGTTTGGCCTAGAGCCACATTGTTTGTTCCAACCACCTGCTGAACTGTTGTATTTGACAGAAGATGATGGGACAGCTGAGCCTGTTAAACATGGCTTGTGCTGCCAAGGCGCGCATGCGGACTGTGACACTCACCAGGGCCACCAGGGAAGAGATCCTTCACTTCTCAATATTAGGAGGGCTGGAGAGAGGCCACGGCATCTTTGTCACCAAAGTCCAGCAAGGTTCCAAGGCATTTGAGGCAGGCTTAAAGAGAGGGGATCAGGTACGTTGTGGCTATTGTTAATTCTTCTAAGAAAAGATTAACAAACAATCTAAGTTCAGATCCATTTAATTTATGATGTCCAGGAAAGGAAAGACAGATTTCTTTAAAGTTCATCCATCCCTGTGGCACTACAGCACATGTAGGGCTTGGGGCTGCCTCAGCTCCTCCTTCCACTCAGTTCTCATCAATGCCTTTCTACTCCAAGATTGGATGCCCAGTTGCTGTAGATCTTTCTCTACATCATCTATCTATCTATGCCTAGATCTTCCCTTGAGATGTTTTCCCTCTGGGATTTTGGTGATGCACCCTCTTTGCTCTTCTATCATATATCATTCTGTCTTAAGTGTCCTGCCCAGCGCAGTCTGCCCTTTTTTAAAATTTCTGCTTCTATCATGGGATCCTGATATAGACTTCTTTAAAGTTCAGCTGCACAGTAATTATAATATATCTCAATAGCAGAAGTACAAAGACCATGACAATCGTCACAAGAAAAATAGAACATATTGGTTGTTTGCTTCATTTCATTTAAATCTTTGTCATGTTAACAATTACTGTAGTTACCTGGTTGAAAATGATCCTAACTTTGTCTCACATAATTTTTTTATTATTGTCTTAATATTGTTGTCAGATCCTTGAAGTAAATGGTCACAAGTTTCAACAGATCTACTACAACAAAGCCCTGGAGATTCTCAGAGGGACAACACATCTCTCTATCACAGTTAAATCAAATTTACAAGGTCAGTTCCAATAGTTATTTTTCTTATTTTTAATTTTGAAAACCCCTTTGGCTGCTAAAGGGAACTTTTAACCTCCAATCACTGTTTTGAAAAATGGGTAGAACATTTTTTTGACCTTATAATCTTTTTTTTTAAAGCTCTACCCAATGTTAATAATTGACAAAAAATAAATGACGGTATTATAATTTCCATTCTGTCAATCACCCTTTGGATGTATTAGTCATTTCTTCAAAGATTTACTGGCCAACAAGTTTTTAACAAAAAATGTTGATGCTCACCTGGGCTCACAGAAAACTAACATTTGACAGATGATGTCAATATTTCAAATTATAAATAAAAAAGATAAAATTTATATTTTTAAAAAAGATAATAAATTATTCTATTTTCTCTTCTAGCCCTTGAAGACAATGCTAACAGTTTCTTAATTTTAATCTTAGATTTTAAGGATATCTTGAGAGCTTGAAGACAGTGCTAACAGTTTTTTAATTTTAATCTTAGATTTTAAGGATATGTTGAGAGCCTCTGAGAAAAACACCCCTAGGAAAGTCAAACGAGAAGATGGTAATATTCCAAATCCCAAACAACGACTGTCGGTTCCAGACTTAGACTCAACGACACCAATGTTCACCACAGACTTAAAAGACACCAAAAAAACAGAGAAGCGCTCAGGCATCTTCGGGTCCACATCGAAATTGCGGAAGGCTTTAACACATTTTAACATTATGCCTAAAAACATTAACGGGTGAGTGAATTGTTTTTTTGTTCATTTTTTTTCTACAGTACGTAGTTTGCTGCTGGTGTCCAAACTCTCAGTGTTAGCAGATCTCAGTGGAGTCAAACTAAATCATTGGTTTTATTAATCATCATATACAACAGCTTATCTTGCCTAGTGAATGTATCACTGATGGATCATTTATGTGGGCTACACTTTTTGGTGAACATATTTTTTTAGACCGCAAGATAAAGTTTGACATCACTGCTGTAGCGTAATTATTTTTTTTGTGTGGATCATCCACAGTTACTTGAAATAATAAAAACAGGGCTTGTGAATTTTGGCATGCTTGTTTTGTACTCTAACTGAAACTGTGTGTAGTTTTGTCAGTGCTGGCTTTTTTTTATCAGGCATGTTGTTTTTTTCCCCCAATTTTTTTTTGTTTTTTTTTAAAATTATATAGTCGTGAATCGGCATCCATAAACCACTCTGATGAGAGCCTCTACTCCAAGCCGTCTCGTAAATCCTCCACGTCATCATCCTCATCCAACACAGGGACCACACTGAGCAGCCATTTTAGTGCTAGTAACCCAGATATCACGTCTGTGGGTCTTATTGTGGATGACAGGAATGAAATGCCAGAGCATGTGGTCAAAGTCTATAAATCAGATCAAACTTTCAAATACCTGCTGATTCATAAGGTACTCAATGCAATATGGGATCATTTGACATAATATCCACAAACCACAAACAAAATTTGTTGAACAGAATATTTTTTTTTAAATAAATTTTAAAAACTTTGAGTTTGGGGCGGGTCAAAGTTGGGAATTAGAAAGAAGAAAAAAAAAGAATAGTCTTTTTCAAGTTTCAAAGTCAAATTTAAAAAAAAATTTTTTTAGCAACTTTATGATTTTTTCGGCCCCACCCTGTAGCATATTAAAAAAAAACAAAGAGTGAGTCAAATTTATATTTTAGGAAACTACAGCCAAAGAGGTTGTGATGTTGGCTCTTCAAGAGTTTGGTATTACAGATCCTAGTTGGTATGTACAGACATACATAGTTAACCCACTTTTGCTGATAAGTGCTCACTACTCATACCTTCTCAATGTAACCCCTGAAGTCATTTTTTTCCAACGGTACTTATTTAGAAGTTTGGTAGATTTATAAGATGAATGCCTTGGTCTCAGTTCACTGGGTGCCAATGATCGTTTCAGCTCATGAGATACATATTTTTACTTGAAACATTGTTACTCCCAGCAATTATTCCTTGCGTGAGGTGACAGTAGAGATGGAGAAGTTCATCAAGAGCAAACGACTGCCAGACAATTTAAGCAACTTGCCAGAGAGGCTGAACCTTAACGGACGGTGAGTTGAGTGGACTCCCACCATCACTTGCTTCTTTTAACCTGTCTTTGCATTTAAGCACTCTATCGGAGCCTTTCATTTAGCTTTTTTTAGTACACTAAAGTCAGACACTATTTTGTGATGGTAGTCCTCATTTTTTGTTTCCCTTTCTAAAATGGTTCTGAACCTTGATTTGGTTAGTCTTTTGTCAGATACCCACCCCACCCCCCCACCCCGCCCCTTTTCATAGGACATTAATTGCTAACTGGAGTTTTTTTTTAAATGTTGCACATTTTCACTTGAATATACTTCATAGGGAACTATTTTATTTTGAAAAAATGAGGGCCTCGTAGTTTTGTCTTATGGTGCTGAAAACAAAATTTCTTTATAACTGAGCTTCCAGTTTAAAAAAGTATGAGTACTAATCTAAAGGAGACAAAGAAATTGAGGTTCAGACCCACTGTCATCACACATTAGTTACCATCACCTTATACATGTAGCTGCCTTTAATTTGTGTGAGTCCTTTGTTTTGTTGAACTTTATAAATATATCCCCCGTCTGTCAACTCATTTACCATCCCTACCCCTGTGTCAAGTATTGCTTTGTATCTTGTTTACCTTGTTGAGGAAGGAAAGGAAGAAGACAAATAAGCAGAGCAAAGTTTTTGAGCAGACGGACAAGAAGCATATTGAATATTTTATTGACATAATCAGGACATTAACAAAAGAATAATGGTCATCCAAACACTTGCAGTTTTTGTGAACCATCGTATAAAATAATATGTACCAGACCAGTGCATCTTACATTACGTGTATTATTGGTGAAAGTCATTGTATTATTTCAGTTATGGTTGCATCATGCTTAAACACCTGAAGGATTAGTTTTTTGTTTTGTTTTTTTGTTGTTGTTTTTTAATGTAAGTCCACCTTTAGTAGAAAATGTATGCGGCCTCCACTATGTCAGTATTACCTGATAGATCTTACATGTGGAAGTCCTGATGTTAAAAATACTAAAAGTTCTGGCATTTTGGCTTTCACTTGTTTGACTTCTCCTGTGGCTAAACCATACATTTTTTTACTCTTGTTTATATGAGAGCTATTATTTTCATTATAACTTAATGGTTAGCATCAAATCTGAAATAGTTGTCACAGTCCAGTTGTTCTTTTTTTTTCTTCTTTTTTTTTAAATTTTATTTTGCTTTTATTACAAATAAAGATATAAATTCAGGTGACAACTTAAGATATAAATTCAGGTCCCATGTATCTGTGTTTATCAGTTTATTTTCCAACTGTCCTTGTTGTTGGCAACAAGTCCTTAAACAGCACATGCTATATATAGCTTGTCATTGATCTTCTGTTGTACATGTTATATTGTAAGATCCTGTTACACCTCATTATATCAAGTCATGATTCATCCCTCCTCCAACCTTTATTTTAAACAAAAATATCTTGCCACTTGTTTTACTTGTGATACTATTGAAATCATTTTTTCTCCTGTATTTGAGTATTTTCAGTGCTGGTCTACAGCCTCATCTTCTTAACATTGTGAAGCCCTAGTGAGATTTATATCCATGGATGGAACATCAGATATCGGTTAACCTTGTAAACTGCCAGACTTAAGTTTAGAAATGTAGCCCAGACATTATCCATTCATTTATGATTATAAGACTCAATTAAAGCCTGTGTTTGAATATTGTTATTTTAACTAGAACTGATAAAGACAATCAAGTCTATTTAAACAAATAAATTCATCCCTTTAAAAATTGTTCATATAGTCTAAGCCAACAAGTAGTAAAGAGCTTTTATTTTCTCCTTGTATATATATCATTAATTATTATTATTGTAGTGATGCTATGTTTCAACTAGCACAGATCACTAGGATCTTGTATTTAATCATATCCTGCAGACTCATTAAAAATTTAAATGGTGTCGGCAGTTTACAGGTTCAATTTTAACAAATTAGTTTAAATGTTTTTTAAAAAAACTTCATTAGAACTCCTTGATGTGAGCATCAATCATTCATTTATCATTCAATTTGCACACTTGTTACTGACTTCATGCTATGGCTCGTGTCATTGTGGTGGTGCCTTGGCATTTTTATTGCCCCTCCTCTTGAAGGGTATTCGTTGTTCTTTGTTGTTGTTTTTTTATTGTGTATATTTTTGGTTTGCTCAGCATTGGGTTAATTTCATTTTCTTTGCATGGCTATAATTTTAATGTTGATGTTGTAGCTCATCCTCTCCTGAATTAGCCGAGTTAAAACCAAAAATCAGGCAAACCCTGCACCCAGACTTGAAAGAACATATATATATTATATATATATTATGCCAATGCACATAACTCACTGGTAACCTGCACACTATTCAATAACATTCACCATACTACCTGGCTTTGATATGCTGCATTTCAATTCATGGTTGTGTAGATGTGATTCTGTGACACAATTCTAGCTGAGGCCATCGTCTGATGACCCGTACGGGTAACGGGCCCAAAATGTATCCGGGCAGACAAGTAGCGAAAAGCCAATTTCCAGGTGTAAAAACTCATCATGATTAAAAAGTAGTAGACAACAGCCGACTTGTAGACCATGATTAAAAATCTTCTCATGTGATGATGGAAGAAAGTGGTATTTTTTAATTATAATTTAAAAAAACAACTAAAAGTACTTTGATAACTTACTGTCATTATTGTGATAACTCTCGTTGTATGTTTGTTCATATTTGTGCTTGCAATTCTTTCTCTTAGAGAAAGTTGGACACTGCAGCTGTGTGTATTACATGTTACCTGTAATGTGTCAATAATGATGTCAAACGTTTTTTCAACCCCCAAGAGTTAAGATGGATACCTTGAAAAGGATAAATCCTCTCTTAACCTGATTTCCCTACTCCCATTTGGGTTCCACATGAGAACGTATACAACTTTGTCAATTCCTTTTCCACACTTTTCACATAATTTAACCCTTTACTTGCTTTTTTTTTCTTGCTAATTAACAATTTAAAAAAATTGCTTTTACCCCTATGTATTGACATTTTATTGCTTATTTTACTTTTTTAAACTATGAAAACTCACGTCTGTTAGTGATAGGGAGCTTACTGTGATGCTGGGTAATTTTGTAAATTAATAAGTAACCATCTATAGGTGACTACAGGAGATATTTTATGTCAAAGCTAAAGGTAACTCACAGAATTTAAGATTTTTTCAAAGCTCTTAGATCTGAACTATCGTACTCCCAAAAAAAAACATCAAGTTCAAGTTAAAGAACAACTCAAATCTACTTGATCATTTTTAGCAGTTGTGAGCATTGATCATTTCAAGCCATTTTAAATTATTAAATCTGTGATACAAAATTTCTGAAAAAAATTGTCCACTATTTTCTCTTGAAAACTATTAGATAATATTTAATCATCCTATAGCTAGGCCACTTTTCCTCACCCACTTAATTGATACTTGAAGATATATTACTTGTATTTATTCAATAATGCTTGGATACTGTTTGAGAAGGTAACAAAATTAGAGAAAATTCTGTCCAAAATATATATTTAAAGCAGTAATTAAACTCTGTATTTTTCTCCCATTTTGAAAAGAACTCAATATTGATAAAATTACTAATTATGATAAATGGGAAAGCTTGAAATATTTATTTTTTTCACCAAAAAAAAATCTAAAAGGTGGATTTTTACATCAATTATTTTTGCTTTCTTAAAAATGGTATTGAATAAAAAAAAATATTTAAAAACTTACTGGCACTCAAAAAATGTATGACTATTCCTCGGAAATGGCATCATTAACAATAAAACTTGGGGGAGGGTGGGTTGTAAGAAAATTCAATTCTTAACACATCAAATTTTTTTTTAAATTAAAATTTCATTGACATATTTCAAAACAAGTAAAACAAATAGAAAATGTGTTAATCCCCACACAGTTTCAAAGAATACCATAAATTTAAGTTTGAAATTTCTAGTGCTCAAAAGTTTGTTTTAATTTTTAAATAAGAATTTAATTAAATTTAAATTTGTGTCCTCTCTTAGTTAATATTTACCCCACAAAATATTTTCATAGCCCTAGTTGCCTTAATTAATTTTATTTGACAGATTTTTTGTGAATGGTTTGAGTACTTTAATTTTTTTGCTTTAATAGCTATGAAATCAGCAAGACCAATGGCTAATTCTTTCAATTAACATTAATTTCCAAAATTTAACTTACTTATGTCTATTTTTTTAAAATTATTTACTCCTAACAGTTAAAACACTATGTGCAGCTCCTCTAAAATATGTGATCTAATAACATTTTTTTTTAAATAATTTTATTTTTATTATATTATTTTAATTTTTCAACTAATGTTATTTTCTATTTTAATTGTTTCCTTTTTTTCAAAATAAAAATGAATTTATTTTTTAATAAAGCTGTTCAAACATTTACATACTTCATACTTAAAATTAAAATATCAATTTGCATAAACAGAATGTTAATTACTGTTGAGAGCTTTACAGCATATTAGTACTCATTTTTAATTGGTCTTGCTGATGTAATGAAAATTCACTTGTACCCTGACTATGATGTTTACTAACAACTGTGCAGACCTAACTCCGATCACCCATCAAATAAAAAAAAATCATTTTCATTAAGATTTACACCATCATAATTGAGTCAAATATTACATTTTAAACTTTGGTCCATTTTTGGACCATGGAAATCCTCTAAATCTCACAAGGGGCATAATAATGTTGAGTCTTTCTCTTTTTCTTCCCCCCACCACCCTCCCTCTGTTTACCCGCCCATTCTTATGTGTCTATCCTCTTTACGTTAATCCTCTTTTGTTCTCTTATTTTTTTTAAATATTTTGATTTTTTTTTACAAATTGTTTGCGCAACTGTTTGATTGTGATTCATTGAACTTGTTGGTCGGGCCTTTCATTCTGTCTATTTGGTCAATGTTGAATCATGATTGCATGTGCTGCCATCGCTCCTTGTCCTCCTGTCTGTCTATCTCTCCTCTATCACCTATTTTTCACCCCTCTCTCTGGGGACCACTCACACCTCTATCAGGCGGGCCCTCCCTCGTGTACTTAGGTACTACCTCAAGAACAACCTGACCTCTGAGCCGCTTATCCCCGACGACCTGATCGGCCAGCTCCTGGCGGAGAGCCAGATCAGCTTGCTGCAGCTGAACCCTCACGAGGTCGCCTGGCAGCTGACCCTCAATGACTACCGGGTGTTCCGAGACATTGAGCCCACAGAGTATATTGATGATCTCTATGGTATTGATTCAAAGTACGGGTGTCACCAGCTGCACAAGTTTGCAGAGGTGAGGCATTGAGCTGTTGCACCTCTGTGTGGTTTTCATGTTAATAGAATTGAAGATTATTTAGTTTAAACAGAATAGTTCATAATTACCTTGAAGGGATTAAATAATGTCTCCTTGTCTGTCATATGATACCTCAATCTGAAACTATACACTTGATAAATGTTTTATAAGTAGCTTTTTGAAGTTACAGTTGAAAACAAAAACCGTTTGTACCTATTTATACCAAATAACAATAATGGGGTGAAAATTCCCCTTAGATAAAATTTAAAATTCTTAAGTAACCCATATTGTAAGGCCATTTCATTGGCTCTCCCAGCTATTCCCAAATCCAAATTCATACTGATGGTTATTACTTAGAGATTTAATGTTTGCTGTGGATGATGCCTGATTATTTTTTCAGTATAAAAATGCTTTATTCATCTTGTATTAAAATTGTTCTAAATTGTAAAAAATATATTAATTTATTTAACTTTCTTTTCTTATCTGCTGCTCCGTATCTTACGTTTTAATAGCGTATAATTTTGACTATAGAATTTATGCAGTTTTCCTGTATTTCTCATTTAGCTGGTGAACAAGGAGATGTTTTGGGTAGTAACAGAAATAACCAGTGAAGTAAATCTAGTCAAACGTACTAAATTGCTCAAGCATTTCATTAAAATAGCCAGTAAGTCACTTTGTCTATCATTGCTTTCAAAAAAATGCAGTAGTTTTTTTTTAAACTTTGATTTAGAAGTAAGGTCTATTTCTATATATCAAGTAAGAGTTCCACCCCACTTCTTTGCTCTTTTCCTCTCCTCCACCCCAATCCACAATCAATGTTTGATACATCTAGTAAATTATTAGACAAAAGCAGTTTATTTTGAAATGACATGAATGTATTTTAACTAATCCCAGTTTACAAGACTTTATTATTGGAGCATTTCCTAAATTTTTCATGTATACATTATTCATCAGAACACTGTAAAGATTCCAAAAACTTCAATTCCATGTTCGCCATCCTGAGTGGTTTAGGTCACGGGTCAATCTCCAGGTTAAAGTTGACATGGGAGAGGCTACCCAGTAAATACTCAAAGCTCTTTGAGGTAGGTTCTTAAATCATCCATGTCCTAAGTTTTTGGTTTTATGTTAACACTTTGGCATCTCTTGAAAAGTGGGACGCGGTGGTCGAGTGGCAGCGCACTGGACTGTCGTACCGATGGTCACGGGTTCGAATCCGTGTGAAGGCAAGGGTTTGTTCCCGGGGGCCTAGGGCGTCCCTGAGTCACCCCGCTCCGAATGGGTACCTAACACTACATGTAGTTAGGCGGCTGGGTAATGCGTGGAACCCACAAAGCCGTGGCCTGTGAACGCTGCATCACTTGCCAACAGATCATCTGTCATGGTCTGTGGACGCAACTATCTTCTGCATAGAAGGAGCGTCTGTATAGATAAGATAAGAAGATAAATTAAATGAACACTTTTAGTCAGCTCTTCCCCCCCCCCACCACCCCACACACACACTCACACACACCCCCAACCAATGTCAAAAATTCTACATTTAAAAAATCCTTAAAACAAATTTGTAAAGATTACCTTGGAATTTTTTAAAATCCAACTTTGTAGCGAAAAAATTATTACTTATGATAAATTCATTTATGTCTTATTTTGCTTCCCAGGATCTCCAATCTTTAATGGATCCATCTCGCAATATGGCCAAATACCGTAATCTCATCAACAGCGAACATGTACAGCCTCCATATGTATGTTCAATCTTATGTTCTCTTTAGCCTGATAGCTTTTGTAATTTTTACCTTAAAACAAAACAACTGTTGGTTTATTTCTTAATATTAAACATTTGTTTTTCAGTATCATTTACATATGAAGTTAATTACCCACCTACTTTTTTTTTAAAACTATGTCTAAATTTTAAACAGTGATGATATCAAGCATTTTATTTCCTCTTTAACTAAATTTGTTTTTATTTGATTGTCTCCCTCAGATTCCATTTTATCCCATCTTTAAGAAAGATCTGTATTTTATTCACTTTGGCAACGACTCCACAGTAGATGGTCTCATCAACTTTGAAAAGCTACGCATGATTGCCAAAGAGATACGTAATATCTGCAATATCTGTTCCACCAAATATGTGAGTTCTTCTGGTGGGATATCAACTAGAGCAACATTTACTTTCCATAAGCTCACTAACAGAATTAATCCATACAGGATACTTTATGATTTTATTTTAATTAACTCAAAAAATGACTATACCCTGTAGTTTGAATTTTGTACCTGTTTTTAAAACTAAGTCTATGTATTGCAAAGACTAAAACAAAACAAAAAAATATTCAAATGGCTCCCCTGCTTTTACACCCCCACTCAAATGTTATAAAGAAAGTCAAATCAAAAAGTGATTATTATGTATTAATTTTAAATAATTTAAATACCATTATCAGCACTACTTCCTTCACAGTTAATTAGAATTACCATGTCTAATTACTACTATATTGTTTTAAAATTTATCATGTGAGTCCATAGGGAACAAATTTGCTAATAGTTTGGGTAAAAAAAATTTAAGTTAAAATCTGCCATGCTGTTTTCATTTTGAAATACACTTAATTTATTAAAAGGTAAATAAAAACTTTTTTGTGTTAAATAACTGCATTCAGCAGTATGTGTATATAATTAATGTACTAATGAAAACATTTTAATATGTGGGGTGTGCTTAGTTCCAAAATTTTAAAATGTATTGAGTCCCATGTGATAGACATCTAATGGCTGTGATTTCCTTTTTAGGATTCGAACAACATGTTCCTGAGTACCAACAACAGCTTTCAGAGTGCCCTTGTCTCAGGGATGACAACATTAAAAAGGACTAAGAATAGACGAGGTTCAGCATTACCCAATGCAAAGAAAATGTATGAAGAGGTAAAAGGAAATTTTAAAAATTTTAAGAAAAATTGACCGCTTAGATTTCTGTAAGATAAATATCTTTTTCTACCAAGATATAACCAATAACACAAAATTTATTTTGATCTTAAATAAAATTTCATGAGCAATTTCAATGGAAAATGTTCCATTCATTGTCTTTATAACTGGAAATAAAAGGCATCATTTTTTTTCAAAGTTTGAATGGATAGTTCCAGAATTAATGCACACAAAATAAATATTTCAGAATGAAGACATACTATGTGAAAATATCAACCAATGCTACACAATTGTTACAAATTTGTTTCTTTCGCCTGCAGGCGCAGATGGTTCGGCGTGTTAGATCTTACTTAAGCAATATGCCTAGTATATCAGATGAAGATAAATTAGGAGAATTATCTAATCTCTGTGAACCTCCAGGTAACTAATATAGTTTTAAGTAATTAGGTAATAGGTTATACAGTATTATGAAGGTAGATGAAAGTTGATAGTAGATTAAATTGGTATCATACTAGTGTATGAGTCAAAGTTAGGACATGATGTATTACATGTAACTAACATTTATCAAAGAGGCAGAAGGATATTTAACAATGACAACTTTTAATATTTCAGTTAAAAGGCGTGACCCTTCACCAAGTGTCAACAACTCTCCCAACTTGGAAGAGAAAAGAATTATGGTCCCTGCCGGCCCAAAGTTTGGTAAGTCTCCCATGAAGCATGCTCTAACACTGGTCGTAGAAGTTTTGGATTGGCCATATTCCAAGTCTCTCCTTACCATGTCTTTGACTTTTAATACAGGCCTGTCATTATTTCAATGACCTGATGAACCATGAAAGCTGGCTCACAACAGCTGATCAAATATTAGTATTAACATAGGGATTTTTAATTTAGCAATATGGGTAAAATTCTGAAACCAATAATAATCATCACAATAATTTTGAAAATAATCAGTTTTCAAAGCTAAGACTTCTACTAATTTCTATGACTTGTACAAAGAATCAGCTTGTGGCCCACCAAAGAAAATGATAATTTCCTTTCAACATCTACACAAATGTTAGCCCACCCCACTATTAGTGTAATAGGGATCAATTGACAGGTATTAGTGTATAGTATGGAATAGCCATTTTCTTCAGGAAGTATTGGGTGTAGTTTGAAAGATTTGCCGCATTTGTTGCCGCATTTTATGGTACATATACCATTAAATTATTTTTTATAAAAATAAAGGGATAAAAAGTTGTAAGAAATGTTACAATTATTCATTTTTCATGTTAATTTTTGTTGTTAGCATGTTTAGTGAAATACTTAAATGTCTAGGTACCATTTTAAAGTTAACTCTTTCAATACATATTCCGTAAACCTGGGCTCACAAACATTCTTAAACTGCAAGCACATAATTTGGTGCTCAATATTTTCTTTTATTGCACAGAGATGTATATATTGATGTAATAAATACATCATAAAAAAACTGGATAGAACCTGTACATTTTAAATGGTTCATGGTATCTTTCTTTAAGTGTACCAGAAAGGGAGAGTTGATGAGAAATAATTGTGATTCTTATTAAGCATGTATTTTTCAATTAACTTAAGCAGCTAGGAAGTTCATGCAAAGTTGCCATTATTTATTACGTTATTTTAAGCTGCCATTGGTTGGTGGCAAGTAGTTACATGAAGATTTCTTTTCTCCCAGTACATGGACACTTAATGTTGATTTTTTAGTAAAGTGATTGCAACATTTCACAGTCCACCCAAAACCATAAATATTTCTATATTTGTTAACTCTTATGGCAGTTGCTGAAATTATTTGAATGAGCAAGTGATTAAGACGAGACGTGTATTTAGCATCACAAAATAAAAATTTATTTGTAAAGTAAATTGTAAAGCTAGTGACATAAATTATCTATTAGCACATGATGTGTTTATTATTATTAATATGTTGGGTAAACTCCTCGGAGGTTGGACTGAAGCAAAATGAAATCACATATCAGTACCAGTAAACTGATAAAGTAGTCATGATTTAGTTGAAATTGAATAACAGACAATTAGAACATGTTGTAAACCACTTTTTCAATTTAATTAGTTGGCTTTGTAAACATGTTCTGAAGTTGAGATTGTTTAGTTAAATATGTAATAATTATCGTAGATATAGTTAATTTTCTTTTTAAATGGTGTGCATTAGATGAGGATATTTATATCAAATCAATTGTTGTGAACACACTTTAAATGTCATCTTTTCGGAGAAGCCTTGAAAATATATCGGTTAATGTTAATTTTTCATTGATAATATTGAAATTGAACATTTTTATTACATATTACATGAAAAACAACTGTTTAAATGGCACTTTAATCAGAGCCAAGACTAAAATAAATGGCCCAAATTACTTAATTTAAATTTACTTATTCACTGTATTAGATGTGTTATTTCATTTTAAAATATTACAAATGGGTCCAGTATATTAGATGTATGTGTTCCTTATTTTGGACTGGGAGACTGTTACCCAGGGGTCTACTATATATCATTGTCACAATATGATTATTTCATATTTATCCTGGTCGGGCTTGTGTTTCTTAACTTATTAGTTACGTGTGGGCTGCCTGCAATCTCTACTCATTGTGTGCTGCTTGTATCGTGAGGTATCCTTCAAAATGAAATTAATCAGCTTATGATGGTGTGTTGCCGTGGTCAGTTTTATACTGTGCTGAAGCAACCATGACATGTAAAAACAATACATGTGGTGAGAATATGGGATGATTGTTCTTTTTGTTTGATTGAATTTCTTTGTTAAATGTGAAGAGAGGAATGCTGGTTGTGATGGTTTCAGTGTGTCATGAATTATGTGAAGCTTGATTCTATGAATTTTCAAACCGGCTGGTGCCGACTAGTGCTTCTTTTGGTGGAATTAATTTAAACTGCAATTTTTAGATGTACCCATCAAGCATTGGCATTTTGGGGTATATGTTTGTGCCGGATCAACTTGATGCATTGTCACCTAGAGCATGTACTTGACATTGTTGGCTGTCTCTGGTAGTTTTCTATATATTCTCACAGCACACTTTATACCTAATGGCACTGTAGATTTATTTTAATTCTCATGCAGAAGTTCTGGACTCTACAATCGCCTAGAGTTTGAAATTCAGGATCCCCCCCCCCTCTCGGCCTCCCATTTAGAAATTTTTTTATCTGACACATATATTCTTGTTTAAAATTGTAGTAATAGATTATTTATCCACATTCTGATATGAAAAATATTTTTTTAAAGAATATCCCTTAATTAAAAGCTTAGTAAGGCTCCATCGGGAATAAATTTTGAACAAACATAAAAGAACTTTATAAAAAATCCAAGTGTTATTTAATCAGATAGTGATTGAGTGACCTGTTAAATATTTATTGCTTTAATGAATCCCCATCTCCACCTACAATTACAATTAAAAGTATATCTACACATGTTCCAGAACTACTGTCCTAGTCACATTAATTTTTATAAAGTTTACAACAAAAAAAATTTGGTAAATGTTGAATAATGATATTTAGAAATGGGGTATGTTTTATGCTGATGATATTGCAAAAAATCAATGTTCGCTTGCTTGGTACATGTGGTTAATGACTCTCAGCTTTTTGTTGAATGGCTTGATCTATTTTTGTGTTTATTTCTCTTTGCAACACTTTAACCTACTCTTGGCTGCTTGCCTGTACATACATATATTGAAGACCACTTCCCCCAAACAGGTGCCGAGTCGCCCGGTGCGGTGCGCAAGCTGATGGCTCTGTCCGATAAAGTGAAGCCACATAATCCTAAAATACCACTTGGTAAAGTGGCAGTGAGTCCCGTCTCAAATCGAAAGGGGGTAGGCCCCACGTCACCAAGGATAGGGCCTCCTAGGCCCCCTGTCAACCTGACACCAGAGAGCACATGCCTGGGTTCAGGGCCCAGGAAACAGCCAGTGAGAACGGGTAAGACCCACACATTGCAGGCCTGTATGTGTTCATTGCTGGCTAATTGTGTTAAGCCAAACAGAATATGTGTCAGAGAGTTCATTTGTTAGTTGATATGTAAAAGAATAAGAATGTTAAAATATATAAACCTGATGGCCAAAATTGTTCATTGAAATAAATATTCCTTTATTCCCCATGATTTTATAAGCAAAATTTGTTTACATAAAAACATTAAAATATCTTCTAAAAAAAAATTTGTTAAAGCTTTAATGAATTATTGAACTTTTTTTCCATTAATTAAACCTAACGTTGAGAGAAAGACAAAGTTATTAGACAAAAATCATAAACATAAAACTGGATAATCAATAACTATAGTTTCAAATTAAAAACAAAGTTTAATGATCTGAAAGCTTCCCTTAAAAACATTTGTAAATAAAACTAAATTTTCCTGAACTATTGCTTCAGTAAACTTTTGATTAAAATTTCTGTCATTCAAACATTAGAACTATTAAAGAGTGTAAGCTCTAATGTTTGTAGTCTATATATATATACATATTGTATGTCAATTTGTACCAGCATGCCACACTGTGTATATCTGTATTACTATATCTCTAGCAATGGGTTAGTTGGAACACCAGAAAACAGCTGGTCTTTCCACCTAAAGATCATCAATCAACACTGTAGATTTTAGCACACATTATTAGTTGTCTCAAGACTTGTATTTTATCATCAGTTCTGCCACTTGCTCTGCAGAATTTTGGTGACATGTTTTCAGCATCATTCTGTATTGCACTTTTGATTATCAAAATGGCAATTTGACTTAAATATTAACAATTAATTAATAGTCAGGAATGCTTTTGTAGTGGAATGATTGTTTGTCACTGCATGACTTTGCAGTCCTATAACAGTGATCTTTGAGCTTTTAATTTCCCACCATTCACCACTGGGATATTTTTAAGGGAGAGCACCCACTGAGAACATTTTTTTTAAAGTTTTAAGAAGTTGTTTTTTCCTAAGTCTTGCCATAAGACTTAACTCAACCAGTAAATGACATACTCTTAAAAGCGATGGGTCCACAAAGATGTTTTAAGGTCCCAGTCATTTAGCCGCAAAACACCTGCTGGTCATGAAAGCTTCAGGTGTTTGAGCACCTTGTTAATGATGTTTTAGAATTTAGCCACCATGCGGCGTGACCTCGCCCCCATGTACATCTACCATGTTTGCTATCCCAGGTTCCATGGGCTCCACTGACTCCGCCAGTCCAACGAGTAGCGTCCACGGTTTTAAAAACCAGTCTTCCTCAGAGAATGACTCTGGTCACGGCAGCATCGGTTCAGGCAGCATTGGCTCTAACATGTCCCCTCCCCAGCACAGGAGGTTCACCGTCCCGACACATGGTTACAGCCAGAACCCTGGTGGGTGTGCTAGATAGGTCATGGAAGCATTTTGATGTTCAGCCCTCTCTTGATTTATTGTGTGCTAGCCAATGTTCCCTCTAAGGTTCTTTGGTTCGTGTGCAAAGTTTTTTTTAAAAAAACTTGTGTGCAAAGTTGCACACCATTCATTTTTTTTTAATGCAATATTTTACTAAATTTGCTGCGCTGCAATTCTACCTACTGTGCGGCGTGGGTCAGAAATCTGCACAGCCGTCCAGCTTAAAGGGAACATTGGCCCTAGCAGTGCCTCAAGCCCATATTGCTCTGAGGCTGATGAAGTTATTTCACCATGTCAGGATTTAGCAATTAAATCAAATATATTATGCAGGACTTGCCTTAAAGTTAAAGCCCCTCTTGGAGGAAGAATTTTAAATACTGAAACCATTTCTTTTCACTGCATGTTAAAAATAAGGAGAGCTTATATAGAATACAAAATTGTCCCTAACCTTTGTATACAAGTATTTATAAATGGGTTTAAGGCTGAATTTCAAAATGTTGCCAATGATTTTTTTTTAAATTTCTTATCAATATTCATCCTCATTACTTATTAATTGTGATGATTGTGTTGTTCATGATGCTGTGATAATAAAGCAGTCTGATTTAGTGATGTAGATTACAGCATGCGACGTTGTCTGATATGATGTGGCTTGTTTGGCGTGTGTTGACATAACATTAACCTAATGTATACGCTAAAGGTTTTCTCTTACAGCCTTGGTGTGATGTATATGGCTGTAATAAGTGTCATATCAGTGGTGCTGTCATTTGCTCCAAATGAGTTTCAGATCAAAGTTGTTGTTGTTTCTAATCTTTAAGCATGTCGGGGTTCTCACATTAGATGACCTGCCATCAATTTTAATCATCTTAACTTGTATCTCCAACAGGCCAATACTGTTTGGGAATTCCTTCCCCCGTTTTATTGTATAATTATTTTAGAAAGTTTTTGCGTGCCCTGTCTATCTCCAAAAAATTTTTCCCAGCCCTTGAAGTTGAAACAAATAGTAATAGCTCCTGCCATCAAACCAAACTTCCCAGTGATTTTAATTATTTTCCCTGGCCTCAATTTTTTTTCAGTTCCAGCTCAACAACACATCAGACCGCCTCTCCCCTCCTATTATACAGTAAAGCACAACCCACCAATGTCAGCACCTACAGGTAAATAATTGAAAAATCATTGACTTGGTTCTTTATTAACCACATTATCCACATGAAAGTGGTGGTCATTGTTAGGAAGAAGCTTTGATAATCAATTTAATCTGTATGACATTATTACTTCAATGCTTATACCTTTATGTATCATTACCACTTTATAGTGAGTACCAAACAGGTTTTTTTTAAATATATTGGGTATGTGAAGTATGTAAATAATAAAAGACTAGGAAAACATGTCATTATTTAACATTCTTGTCTCTTGCTAAGAAAGGTCTTAAATGGGCATTCAATAGAAAGATGTGTGTCCATTTCATCCTGCAGGTCCAAACTATACATCGCATCCCGGTCTAGCTGTGGGCCGCCGACCGCCACTGCCAGACTATGAAGCAGCTACAACTATGGCCCGCAGACAGCAGCAGCAGCAAAATCTCAGGTCCTACTCGCACGACAACAACGTTTACATTGGAGCAGGCCACGGGGCAGTAGCAGCAGACGGCGTCTATGATATCCCACCAGTTGAAGGTAACGTTTGCAGTCATTGGATTCTGACATTCTATGTGTCAGTCATTTTAATGGCTGCTACTGTTTCGGGTCTCCATAATTGTATCAGAAGATATTAGGATTGTGCTGATGTCCTGGCTGTGATTGGCTCAAGCAGTTTTAAGCTAATTTATATTTCTTCTATTTTCAGGAGTCGATGAAGAGCAAGTGTCTGCGGTCTAGTCATTATCTTTAAGCTGCACGCTCTTCCCAAATACTTCAATAAATGTATATATGAGACACAGGGGTGAACACATCTCCACTATGTATGAAAGATACCAAGTTTGTTTGTTTTTATTGCGAAAGTTAAATTATAATTTAGTTTGTGAACAGTTGTCTGACTGCTGCAGAGCTGGTGTTGTCCACCTCTGTCTTATCTGGTGCTACAGTCTCATGGAGGTTCATTTTCTGAGTTCTTCTTTGGTTTAACAAGGTCTTGTTTGAAACTCATGAAAACGGTCTGATTGTCTGAAGAAGATCGCAATCGACTTCATTTCATTGATTCCTAGCCAGAGGAAGGGGCTAACAAACTGTTCAGTTTCAACAAAAATCTGTTTTAATTCTGTTGGAGTTGTTTAAAATAACATTGATCTTGTTGGATGATTCTCTGACCTCGCCTGCCAGGCTGATTGCTGAAATGAAAGGGAAAAAACATCTTGGCAGATATGTTTTTGTTTCTTTTACATATATATATAAAAAAAAGCAATCCGCTTGTCTGAGCATGAAACAAATGGGTGGTCAATGTTTGGCTATGACGGAGTTGTCTGTGAACAATGTTTAGGTACTGGATGCTTTTAATGTTAATAATGCATTATAAATGGGTCATACTTATGAGTAGTTTTTATACAAGCAATATAGTGTCACTTTTTTATAAGAGTTATGTCTTATAATGTTGTTTTAACGGGGTTTCCCCGAGTAGCTTTTATGTGTGTCATGAACTTTTTTTAAATAGGAACAATGTCTTGTTTTATATTAAGAGCAATACCTTAAAAATGTTGAAATTTTTTTTTATTGTGTTTTTTTTTAGAATGATTATAATATAATAAATAATTGTCTGCTTAAATTAAATAAAACTAAGCTGCACAGCACCATAATGCACTGCTGACTAAATATCATACAAATCCTTGGTCTCTGTGAGTTTGGCTTGTCAGGAGCAATGTTATCACCATCTGTGAACAAATGGTGATGGTAACCATCAACCGAGCAATTTAGTGTTTGACTTCATGTTATTTAGCAATTCTATAAACTGTGGTATATGACATCCAATGCCTGTCAACAATTACTAGCGTGACATCATCAGTCAAGCAAAGTTTGCCTCCTTTCAAATGCATCGTTACTGAACTTGTAAATAAGTACAGAACACATTCCCCCCCTGAGTTAAACAATTTTTATTCAGGTTTTTCCCACTGACGCAAAGACAAAGAAATGCATTTGCTACAACTTAACCATCTTGTTGTGAGCATGGTTATAAATGCTACCAAGTTCCTGAAGCCAATTGCCAAATGTTCAGTTTTTCTTGAGCTAATCCTCACCAGCATCAAGGTTTGCAGTAGATACTTAAACCCCATACCATTTCAGGCTCACATTCGGCCTGCATCAAAAATAAAATTCACTCCCAAAGCAGACGGTTGTTGATGTTTGAAACGGAAAAAAATCAAGTTTAGTTTCAAGTGGTGAGTGTTAGTAAAAAATAAGAAAAAAAACCTGCTTAAAACCAGCATACAACCAGACACATTGTAGTTGCAGCTACTCCTGAGCTAACTTGACCCCCCTGGAACTGTTTCATTTTTTAAAAAATTTATTTCATGTTACCATGTTTCTCTCTGAACAATTTTGGGTTTTTCCAAAAATATCGTTCTCAAATGTGGTCATCACAAAGTTTTTTTTTATTTACAAAGCCATTAATTGTTTCAACTTAACTATGTAAATAAATAAGACACCTCTGATTTAAAAAAAATAATAATTATAGCTTCATTTTAATACTCTGGTTCAATCATGACAAAAATATTCATTAAACAACACACGTTTTTCATAAATACATATCAAGTGGTGCGTAATCAATCTGAAGTATTTGAAATTTTGTTGAAGGGTTAACTTCAGTTGTTTTAAACCACGTGCCCGATAGATAGCTAATTATTATTGTTTTCCAAACAAATGTTTGCACAGATTAAGCTGAGAACCACTGTCAGTGCATGTAAATAAATTGTGTAGATAGATCAAGTAGCTCTGTTACATGATTCACACATTACTGTTTTTACAATACCCTTGTTGCTAATAAGAATAATAATTATAATTGACCGAGCCCTCTCTGAGTCAGACACCATTGTCCTCACTAGACTCCTCCTGTGTGTTAACTGCGCTTGGCTCTATTTCTCCTGACTATAATTAGCGCTGACCCCATCTCCCCTTCCTCTTTCAAAGAATCAGCAACCTATTTGACAAAATAACACCCTGTTCATTTATCCCATAAGGTCTGGCTTTCACCATTAGAAGTTAACCCAAAGTTCAGCAAAAATGTTTATTTATTCAATAAGGAGAGATTTTTACCAAATATATTGGCTAAAAAAATGTGTATAGGGAAGGGGGGTGCTTGGTCTTTTACTTCAAATAGATTACCAAAGCACCTCAATACCTAATAATTATTACTAACCATTTGAAAGCACCCAAAACTCCAGCTGCTTGTATGTTAACCAAAGCCCCCTCATAGGCATTTCCCTCACAGCTATTTGTTATGGCCTGCCCAATTAAGGAGCTTCCTCAGCTTTAATGTGCTCTTGCAGTCTGACTGCTACTTTTGTTAACTGTGATCATTGATGTTCTCCACTACACACGTCTTAATTACTTAAATATTGCATATGATTCTGAGAAGTTGTAGGACAGCTCTCCGAACTTCAGTTTAGATAAGTGTATTAAATAAAAGTTGTTTTTTTAAAAATCAAGTCATACAAAACTATTTTTAAAAGCTTAACAATCTGAATTTCAGATACATTTTCTCATGGACTTGATTTAGTAAATGTATCTTTAAGTGTCATTGTTGGCATTCCTGGAACCTTTCATAACTTGTCTTTTTCTATGGTTAGACAAAAACCTATTTTTATTAATTATTGGTTATTGACTCTTTTTTTTTAATAAAGCATTTTAAGATGGCCTGGTGAGCTCTCTATGTTATAACTTAAGTATCATGACAAACCAGATTAATTATTGTACAACATTGATAGGACTTTAACAATTTTATTTGGTAAATTTTCCATAGGATTTACTGAATGTGATTACATATTATTTAACAAAGCATACAAATACAAGACTCCCTGCGTGCTTTTTACTCTTGGGGATCGATTTCTGTTAATAAGAATGTTTGGTTGATTGGTATATAGGACAGGGGTGCAAATGTTTTATTATAAAATAAAAGAGTAACATTTGTATTGCTTTTTGAAGTTCACTTTGTAAATAGGCCATATATATGTGTCTACCAAATTCACCCATCCAATGAGGGCAAATAGCACAATTTTAACCCGATCATTACACGTAATGATGGTTTTAAGTTTGACAAAAAAAATATATAAATTTTTGCATGGTCAATTAACTCATGTTTGTAATGTACCATATTTCTTTCTGTATTTTTTTAACAAGTATTTTATTCAATGGCATATGTACATAGTTCGTTTTTTTAAAAATGCAAGTGTAGATATTGTAGTTTTAATTAGCGTGTTTGGATGTGTGTGAACCAGGTGTATATATATATTCCCCATGTTCAGAGTCATTGATCACAAACCAGAATAGACTGGGGAAAACTCATTTTATTTGGTGAACTTTGTTTTGTTGTTTTATTTAGGTACAAAATTAATATGTTGTTAGTAGTTAAGCCTGGTATGTGTGGTGAGCAGTGCTGCAATGTGCACATTTGATGAAACGTGCAAGTCGTCTTTGCCAACTCCTATTTTTCATCTGAAGTTTAATCACTCTGCTGATAACAGGGTATTGTTCAAACTCAAATGTATTCAACAGATTTTTGGCTCATTTAACAAATAAAAAAACACAAGGAACAAAAAACTCTACAGTTCTGAGAAATTAAATTCTGTTTCCCTTTATTAAGATGCAGCTGTTTTTATTTACTTTTTTTTTCTAAAGGCAAAAGAGGCTTTGAGATTATTGTAAAAAGTGTGAATCATTGTCTCATCTAAACTTGACAGTAGTAGTAGTGTCTGTACATTCAACTGTTGATGTTGCTCACAACTGAACAGTTTGTGTTATGCTGTGAATGTTTGTAGAAATTGTAGATAGTGTATCTGATGATTGACAAATTCAAAACTGGAGGATCTCCATACCAGAACAAATGCACTGGCAACAAGAAATTCATCTCAACACACACTGTGTACATATGTTGACTAAATGACAATTAATAAACCCTTATATAAACATCAATTGTTAACAACTTCATGTGTTTTTATTATTCATTTATTTATTGTTTGTTTTGTCACTTTAAAAATCAGTGGGGGGGGGGCTGCAAAAACATAACTTCCAACCATTATTAATTTAATGGTAAGTTGTGAGGCAAACTAAAAGTGTACAACAAATTTTTACACTTTTCAAAAATCTTTGCTGAAGTATTAACTCATAAAAAGCAAGCTTTTTAGTTTGTGTTAACTCTTGGAAACATACATTTAGCCCCATCCATTTTTATTCAAATTCAACCTGGGAAAATTAAAAAATCTATATGGGGCAGTCCATAAATGACGTCACCGCCTTGGGGGGTGTTTTAAAATGTGACGTCACAAAAACGCGCAACTTCATGATTGCTTGCAATTTATTTAATCACGTTTTCAATGGCTTCACGTGGGTTAAGAGTGCAGACTTACACTAAATACATATTTTAATGACAAAAAAAGTAATTTGCAACATGCTAATTTTCAATTATAAAATTCGGCTTGGGGGAGACAAAGCTTTGTGACGTCATATTGGAGGTGGGTCTATGTGTGACGAGGGGGGGGGTAAATTGGCCAAAATCGCGTGACGTCATTTATGGACGGCCCCCATATATAATTCGCCAGAAAGTAGAGCAAGCCAGACGACGCATTCTGTATATAGGTAGTAGTGTACACACCCGCGCCGCACTATGCACACCGCACTGAGACCCACTATATAAAAGGAAAATGTGAAGAAAAAAGAACAAGCGTGTTTCATAATTTTGCAATCATCTCAGCCTCGCCCCTTCTTTTTTATTTAAATCCTTTATATTAACTCGTGGTGGCTGGTTGTTTGTCGAAAAAACTTTGGATCGATTTTTAACCCACTTCCTCGTAAGCTAGCGAGCTGAAATTTTGCAGGCAGTTTCGTACCGATGACAAAAACGATGTATCAAAATTTCAGATCGATCGCATGTACTGTAATTAAATTATTGAATGTCGCTGTGCGTATTATATTGAACGACCTTTTTTAATACTTTCCTGTTGCGCGATTCTGTGCGTATTATATGGATTATAATTTTTTAAAATATATTCCCGATCGGTGCGCATTATATTAAACATGTTTTACGAGACATAACTAAAATTGTGTATTTTTGGATTGTCTTGCGCTGCGTATTATAATGAACATTCTTTTAATTGTGTCTCCTATATAAAGGATTTATAGTCAAAAACTTGGTTTTTTACGGGTTTTTTGTATTATTTATTTATTTGTTTTGTTTTTTTTTCTTTTGTGTGTTTGTTTATTTGTTTGCTTTTTTTTATTGTTTGTTGTTGTTGGTTTTTTGTTGTTGTTTTTTTTTAATGCATGTAGGTGTGTCTCGTTGCTCTCTTCTTTGAACCTTGATTTCTGATTTCTTCGTGCTGCTGTTTGTGCCCGTTCTTTTCCCCTTTCTTTGCACTATCTATGACTATGGGCACTTCTGCGGCGTATGCTACGCCCCGGGTCGGATCTAGTATGATTTAAAGCATTGGTCCCCGGGCCGCGGACCGGTAGCGGTCCGTAGAACATAGGGTACCGAGCCGCCCTAGAAACATTACATTGTTTTCATTTTATTTACCGTTGTGTATTTTTCTTGGGATTGTGCGACTTTCCAAAGACAAATACCTGGATATTTTGAAATAAAAAAATAAAACAAAACGGGAACACGACGGACAGAGAAAACTTGTATGGGCCACTATATCAATAAAGGAGAATGCAATGATAGTAATATACATACTTGGTGGTTAATCCTAATGTGAAGGCTAAATCGGTGAAAAATTGATCTTTCTCTCCACTAAAGACATGTGCAGTGCGCCTATATGAGAGATAGTTGTTAAAAAGATCGCACATGTGCCTTTGTCGGCTGGCACTATGACTAGTAGCACTAAGGAAATAGACGGAGACACGATTGAGAAACAACATATCACTGTGGTACGCACTCTACTCAGTGGCGGATTTAGCTATAGGGCAGGGGGGGTCGGCTTGCCCCCCCCCCACGCCCCTGTTGGGTCTAAAATGGCGCCCCCTAAAGACGCCCTCGATGAACACTAAAAAGGTGTCACAAGAGCAGAAAAAAAAGTTTGCTAAACACGAAACTTCTAATCAACACCAAACTGCTTTCTAAATATCGTATTTCAAATGACGAAACTGTAATATCTTGTTTAAATCAATCACACGCATCTGAATTATCGGCGACAATTGATAATGAAGTTAAGTCTGCACAATTCTTTTTTTTAATTATTGATTCAACCATTGATACATCTAGAATTGATAAGATGTCAGATGTCAGTTTCTTTAGGTTAATTTTTTAAAATCGGGATATCAGGAAAGATTTATAGGTTTTTATACTTAGGTAAACAGCGGCTGGATAGCGAATAGTGCGCTCGCATCACAAGCTGAGGGGCGTGGGATCTAGCCCACGTTAAAGCCACAATAAAAATGGAATGACTAACGCTAAGAAAGTCCTCCGCTGACCTGGAAGGGAGATGGGGCGCCCACCAAGGTCTACCAAGCACCGCCCCTAGTAGGTTCTAATGGAAACATTAGGACCCCTTACGACCACCATTTATGGGACTTAAAACAACAAATAAAAAATGCTGCTTCATTTGCTGAGAAGATTTTAAAAGAACTAAATAAGCGAATCATTGATTTCACACTCTGTCGAGGACAAGCATACTCTGGAATTAAGAGTGTCCTTCAAACTCAGATAAAAAAAACTTTTCCCCAATTGTTGTGCCCATGTTTTGAATTTGGTTACTATCGAAGCAATGTCTGTAAACAGTGATGTACAGTTGTTTTTTGGCACAGCTTTAAGGTTGTATGCATTCCTTACTTCTAGTTTACCACGTCTACATACTCTAAAATAACACCAGAAATCTCAATATGAATCAACAGTAGATACACTGAAACGACTTTCTGATATAAGATGTCAGATGTGCAAGCCGTAAGCATGCAGTTCATGCAGTTGGATCATTCTCTGCTATTCTAGCCACATTTGATTCAGGGGAATCAACAGAAAATAAAGGAAGTGTCAGAGCAGAAGCTATGGGACTATCTGTTTTAATAACAAAATATTCTTTTCTTTTTCTGATGGTATTTGTACAAAAGTTATCTTCGTGTTATCAAACTACTTGCAACGCCTTTGCAAAACAATTGATCGATGTTTGAAGAAATAAGTTTGTTGAAATGAGAAGCGATGAAGCTTTTGAAATTCTGACTGTAGATGTCAAATCATTTATTAACGAAAATTGTTCCAAACTAGATGTTAAAACAGAATTGAAAGAAAAGTGAATTGCAAAAAAGAAAAGTATGGCAGGCGAACTTAGCAGAGATAAAATGACTAATGACCCACCACACGCTTTAAATCTGAAACGTACTTCACTATCATTGATACACTTGTAACACAAAATAGATGATCGATTTAATGACTTTTGGAGCACAGTTACTTATTTCTATTGTATTGATCCATCACAAGTGATGGAAGAAAATAAAGATTATTTTAAAAGTTTATGCAAAATTTACAAACACGACATCAACCTTGAAGAAGCAATCGTAGAATATGATACCTTCAAAGATTTGTATGCATTAGAATGGCTATTACTATCTAGTGAGCTACAACTTAAAAAGGTTCCGCCATTCTTGACTGAAAAACAAATGGCATTAGGTCTCCCTAATTTGTCAATACTTTATAAAATTTACTTGACTCTTCCTGTTAGCAGTGCTACTGCTGAAAGAAGTTTCAGTAGATTGAAACTCATCATAAATTATTTGCTCTCAACAATGACAAACAAACGTCTGTCTTGATTGGCATTAATTTCAATTGAACGTGATCTAGCTTCAATGAAATCACGTAGAAAGCAATTTATATAGGGATCAGGGCTCTATCTTATCTTATCTTATCTGTTACAGACGCACCTTCTATACAGAAGAATATTGCGTCCTATGCTTATCCATGGTTTGTGTTTAGTCCTGCATTCTTATTAGGGTTTTAAATGTTTATTTAAGGAACTTAAAATCATTGTTTGTGTAAAGTTCTTTGATTTTCCCAAAGTTTGATGCACAAACTTCCAGTGATAAATTATTTTTTTAAATTCTGAAGTAAATTGTTTAGTTAATTTATGAGTATAATATTATTGGCACTCTTTGTGTGTATGTTTCTAATCCTGACCAATCCGCTCCACCAAAGTCTTTGTGATTTTCATTATTTGTAGCATTAGATTACCTGGTCTTAAACTGAACTATTTTGTCAGCTAAAATTCTCATTTCATTCTTTCAGATAGAAAACTATTACAAGAACTAAAAACAGTAGCTCTTAAAATTTTATTAGTAAAATAAGTTGTTTTCTTTGGAACTAAGTTAATAATTTACTGTCATCTTTTTATCCTACACATGATATATGCATATAATATGTATATGACAAATGATTTCTTTAATTGCTTTTTACTTAGGTCTTTTATTAATTATTAACATTTTTTAAAATACATTATATTTTGTTTGCATTTGTGACCTATTACTCTCCTTAATATAAAGTAATTGTTTGTTTATTGAAGAGATTCATTGCAATGGTTTGATGTAAACAAAAAAGAATATTAAATAATGTACTTTGAATGTTTCAAAGCAGCATTTATTATTTAACACTTAGTCATTTGTTTGAGTTACTGTCACTGCTATTTATGGCAAGCTGAACAAACTGATGAGTCATCTTGCAGGTAGTACAACAAACTATTGGAGGCCTATAAAAAATTTAATCAAATTCTACCTCAATTTCAAAACATAATAAATGTTTTGTTTAGCCCAAAGACTATAGCCTAATTATGCTGAGTTTTCTATGTTAAAGTCTGGTAGGATATTCAGCAATTGAAAGTGAACACAAATGATTATGAGAAATTTAGTTTTTGTCACAACTAAGAGCTCCCAAATTAACAACCATTTTCATAAATTCAATTGATTAACCATATATACTTTAGACTTGATATTTATTTCTGTCTAGTAAGTTGCCACAGGGCAACTCTGAAAATGTATGTGACATAAACAACACACCTTAAATTTCATATTTGAGACTGCAGCAGTCTCTTAAGATGAAAACTTATTAAAGTAAGTCTCACATTTAAAGTGAGCAGAAAGGTTTTTTTCAACATAAAATATAGCAATAAGAGTGAATCTCATATCAAATTTCTAATCGTCATTGCAGAACCAGCAATTTAGACAAATGAATTTTATTTCAGCACCTAGAAATATTTTCACTAAGTGAATGAATAAAAAAAAATTTTGCGGCGCCCACTGAAATTCTCCTGCCCACCCCACGCAGACAAACCTAAATCCGCAACTGACTCTACTGATATCGCCAAAAAGGCAATGACTTGATTATGTGCGATAATTATAGCAGAATGGTGTTTATGAGGATTTCTTACGTAAACTATCTTTGCCAACCAATATCACAGTAGTAGAACTGTTCAATTCACTGGATGGTTGTTCCTTTTGTTAAATTTATTTACCACATCAAGGCAGAAATCCTTAACTCGTGCCTGTTTGAGGAGCATTTGCGGAGATGGACGCAGACCACATGTCCTCTCTTGTACACAGAGATAAGATGGTCATTCAGAGGAAAATTAATTAAAATAGTATTTGAATTACGAGAGCCATTGCTAAGGTTTTTCTCAGAAAAGAAGTCCCCGCTGGCAGCACATTTCACTGTCATTGTATGTGTCACAAAACTGGCTTAATTGTGTGACATATTCAGCCTGCTTAATGAACTCAATCAGTCCATTCAGGGGAAAATGGCAAATGTTTTCATGTTGGCAGACAAAGTATCTGCGTTTAAAGCCAAACTGGAGTTGTGGGGACGGTGCGCAAACGGAGGCATTTTGGAGATGTTTCAAACAGCAGCAGAGTTTTTAAGACGAGACTGAGCCTGAACATTCATTCTCCCAGTTGGTGCACGACTGCACGATCACTTGCCTTTGCTTTTAAAAGAGCTCGAGCGCTACTTCTCAACCGAAAAGAACCCACAAAATGGTAAGGAATGGATCAACGCCACATGTGTCAACAGACCAGGCGAATCTAGAATGTCTGTCTGTGCAAGAAAAAGATCAATTGCTGAAGATTGCAAACGACGACGGCCTTCAAACTACCGTCGAGACAAGAACTCTTCTGTTATTCTGGATTAAGGTCATGGCAAAAGACCTTGAGATTAAGCAGCTCACTTCTGATGTCATTTTCCCCTATAACCCTTATATATGGAACTGTATCGGTGCATGCAGAGAAACACGCCAGGGGGTTCTCATTGATTTAGCGTTCTAGTTAGTTAGTTAGTTAAAAATTAAATTTAAATCACTTTATATTCATTTTGTGGTGTAGGCTAACTACATTTTATTTCGAAGACATTTTGAATACAATTAAATTAAAATTATTAAATCAAAACAATTTAGAACATAAATAATCAACGTCCGACCCCATCCACCCCTCTGCGGGCCGCGGTAAAATTATTAAACGTTGACCGGTCCGCGGCGATAAAAAGGTTGAGGACCACTGATTTAAAGTATTAACCAAGGCTAATGTCTTTGGTCAAATATGTGTATTGATCATATTTTCTAAGAAGACCTTATACAAAATATTTTTTTTAAAAAATATATGTAAAAATTAAAGTCAAAATCATTTCCTCTTGGTTCTTTTTTAATAAATAAATGGCTTTTCCTATAACAGTCAAGCGAGGTACCCGACTCATTTTAAACATTTTATATACACTATTAAACATACAGAACTTTCAAGAACTTAAATTGGTACATTAAAATTAAAGAGTGTTCAGAGGGAAGAAAACTTTTTTTTAAAATTACAATGTTCAGTTTTAGATCCGAGTTTAAATGTAAATATCTCGAGGCGATACTTTTATTAAGCACTAAAAACAGTGCCACTAGCTTCGCTCCTTTACGCTTGAGTATAGGAAATTGCATAAATAGACATAATAGGGTACGTGAGTGACTGGCTATTATTCGCGAAAGTGAGGTCTCGCGTATTCTGCATAGCAGCCGCCTGGGACGATCTATATTGTCATACTAGCGTAGCCTACACCCGTCAAAAATGACGGAAGACGGAAGTTTTCAGCTGAAATCTATTTATTTTATAAAAATGCACTTTTTTAGGGCACCTACGGCGCCGACCTTTTTCAAAAGCCCAACTAACTTGTCCTTGTTTGATAAATACGAAATAGTAAACTTTCTGTAATGTACAAAAAGTATTTTTATAATAGGGGTTGCAGGGCACCTACGGCGCCCCTTTTATTTTTTAATTTTTATAATTAACCATAATCAAAGCCTCTTTTTACATTGATCCCTTTTCCAAAATTAAAATATGAGCGGTAACAATGACGTCATATATTTTTTTTACAGCGAATCTTTAATTTGCACGCCTTTTGATGCATTGGTGCAGTAAATTGGTTTTCCCTGCTTTCTAAAATTAGTAGCGTCAGGACTGACTGACAGACACTACTTGTGTGACAATTGCAAATTATATTGTTTAATTTTGTTCAACTTATATATATATATATATATATATATATATATATAATATATATATATATATATATATATTATATATATATATATATATATATATATATATATATATATATTATATAATTTTATATCCTTTCCTAAAAACTTTTGTTTTGTTTTGCAGAACTTGTTCTTGCAGAACATAACTTTTGATGCAGAGCTTGTGCTGTATATATACATTCTATTTACATACAAATACAATTTCAAGACCCCAAGCATGTATCCAATTTATCCCTTTACTATTATTGTAAAAACAAGAAGAACATATGAAAAACTGTTAGCTAACCCAGCACGGGGGCGCACAGCTACTTCAGCTACACTTGGAATTACTTAGAGCACTTAATTCTAAGTCTAAGCAGGTCGAACAGTTTACCAACCACCGGACGAATCTTTTACACTTCTCGGCGCACGATCTGTCTTAGTATCAAATAAGGAGAGAGAAATTTCTTTATAAAAATGGTCTCGCTTAAATAATTATTTGGGGGAAAACACGTTTAGTGCATTGAAACCTCTCCATAGACAAGGGAGTACAGAACCTGTGAATCGAGATGTAACCGATACATGGGTGCAGTGGCGTAGCTAAAGCCGGGTGCGGTCACAGCAGATGACGCCATCTATTTGGGTGACACCAATTGAATGATTGCATGTTTACAGAGAACCAACTGCTCGGTCTATACTCTAGAATCTAGAAGAAGCCACACACAAAAAACGGATAATCAATCATAGGGGCCGTCCATAAATGACGTCACGCGATTTTGGCCGATTTTTTACCCCCTCCCTCCCCCTCGTCACGCGTCGTCACAAAAAGTTAGACCCCCCCTCTAAAATACGTCACAAAGCTTTGACCCCCCCCCTTCCAAAAAAAAACAACCTTATTTTCTATTTGAAAATAAGTATGTTTCAAATAACTTTTATTGTCATTAAAGTATTTATTATTTATTTAGTGAAGATCTACATTGTAATATCGTAACCCGCGTGAAGCATTTTTTTTCAAAACGTTTAACCGGCCTTCAAAAAACGAACTGTGTTAACATCCTTAGATTATATTTTATTTTAATGAATATCAATTAAACACGACTATTAATCATCACGGTTAACGTCTTTGTTTAGAAAAAAAATATTTTAAAATAATATTTTTCAAAATGTATTTTTTTTAAAAATCCCTCAATTGACTGACGGGCATCCCGTAAGAAAGAGGTCGGCGAACAGGGGTAAATAAACTCATCTGGGGTCAAAAAGGAATTCTTGGGGGTAATGCAGACTCATTTGGGACACATAACATCCATTACAATCCACTACATATATTAAAATACGTCATGTGTACGTGAACGCTTGGAATATATGCCCATTATTGAACCGGTTCCTTCCAGAAAATGCATTTTTTAAAAATATGACAACTATGTAGATTTCTTACCTACGTACTATAGGAAGACACCTAAATCCAGGCCCGGACTTAACAGACTCGGGGCCCCTAGGCACTTGACATTCTGCCCCCCCCCAAACCCTCTCAAGGCTATTTTGGAAAGTTTGCAATTTAAATTCACTAGTAAAGAACATACAATTTTAATTGACTTTAATTAATGACTTTAATTAACATCAGAATAATACATTCTATGTTACTATACTTACGTTATTGAATAAAATTTATAGAATCCTACGACGAACTTTCTTTTGTGCAAAAGAACGAATGACGTCATCATAGTCAATTGACTTCATTATTTCTGACTCGATGTACATTACAGAGAGTAAATTGAGCCTCTTTTCTCCTACGTTTGATCAAAAGTAATTATTTACTCTCTTTAACGCTGAGAACGACCGCTCTGCTGAGCAGTTTGACGCTGGTGTGCACAAAAGTATTCGGAGCGCAATTCCTACGTTTAAATAAATGTCCAAAAAGCCTGGGGCGCAATGAGCCAATGTCGAGGTCGTGTTTCACCATTGCTTAATGTTCGGCTAAAAAGTGACAGCGATAGATACCTGATTTTATCTGCGTACTGACTGACGCCTTGAAGAAGAAAAGTCGGCATCAATATTTTGTTTCACGCCTTTTTTTAACTAGGTACTCCAAGGTAACTTCGTCTAGCATCCACTCAGCAGGATCGTCACTTAAAGAATTAGATTCAGGATTTTCTAAAGAATACTTTTTTGTAGCTGTTACAAAGCTTTCAGAAATAATGTTTTCAGGTAGCTCGTTGCAGTCAGACACGTTTTTTTCAGTTGCCTGTTGACGGTCATCGGCAGCATCGCTGCAACTGCTACTGGCTAATGCACAAGTACTGCTAGGATTAGAGCCAGAACTAGGTCTAGACGAAGACGAGACGAAAAATGTGTTTAACTTAGGAACTTTGCGAAGAAGCTCTTTGTCTTTTTCAATTTTTTCTTCATTCCGTTTTCTTTTCTGGAATCCGCTTAGATATTTATTGAAGTCAGACATCGTGCGTGACATCGGTTATTTCTATAAAGAATATAAAAACGAGTGTCATTAAACAATAGAACTTTATTTAATTATTTGGGATAATGTTTTTATGTTCAAATTTGTTGTTTCTCTGTTAATTTGTTCAAAGTTCAAGACAATTTCGGTATTCCTCAAATTTTCTTAATTCAAGAATTTCTCTTGGTTCAAGTAAATCTTTTTTTCTGTGCATAATTACATATAAACATACAATCATACGATTTACTTAATAAAGCACAACAATATGAAAAGAAAAGTGTTACCTGGTCCAGCGTGAAGCGTCTTTGTTCCGTACTGCGTCCCTCGACACACTGGCTCCCTATTCGGTGGCTCCCCGGCTTCGACTCGTGGCACCCTGTCTTCTCTCTTGCCTCCCTGGCTTCCTATTTCGCGATCTAACATTTTCCCTGTCACTATATTGCTGACCAAAGGTATGCAGGTGAAATTGTAGAAGGCCATCTAGTTAAAGGCATTAAAACGAACTTCATTGAAACCTTTGGCAGGTCCCAATAAACTACCTGTGACATCTCCCTGGCCTCTGGTCAAGTCTTTCAACTTTAAAAAAAAATGTTCTCCCGGTCCTTGTCAATTATCTGTAATCGGAAACCCAAATCTCGACTCGGGCGTTGTCTTGTCCTGCGTGTGGTATGGGGAGGGGGAAAGTCAGGGTCGTGCAGTTTTTTACTGGTGGTGCAATCTGTCACACCCCCCCCCACACCTTCTCCACAATATCGCAACAGCAGCTCAGAACGCGGCTTACAATGACAAACCAACACAAAATGAACCCCGTGCACTTGACTACTGGGCAGTGTATGCAAAATGTAGTAAAAATATTTATTATACTATTATTTTCGATAAAGCTTTTTGATAATGAAGCCAGGCTTTTGGGCTTATGTAAAGATTCCACGACCGGGGCCCCTTGGCTGGCTGGGGCCCTAGGCCCGGGCCTTGTGGGCCTAGGCGGAAATCTGGCCCTGCCTAAATCCCCCCTACTTTCATTTATATTGACACGAGTGACAATAATCTTAATCCACGTGATTTGACTGTATTATCAAGTATCCTTTCTGTGATATTTAAAATTAATGCCTTCAAAACTGAGCTAAGAAGAAAAGTTGTTTTGTGCTCATCTCGAATTGCAATGTCAAGAATTTGATGCATTAAATAAAGTTAATGAATACTTGACAACTTTAAAATGGGCTCATTTACCATTATATCTAGAATGGCCAGGGGTGTTTGACCAAAAACCAACCGAACAATTATATCAAACTTAAAACGTTTATAATTCTATCACATAGATTCCACCCCCCCCCCTTTTTTTTTAAAAAGAAAAAAGTTATTCCGTGACGTTTTGACTTAACATATCTACACATAATCCTATTCTGATCATTTTTAGACACTTGTCATGCTTGTAAAACTCACCGATAGCATTTTTTTTGCTAACAACGATGCCCCATATCCCCGAGTCATGTGAGCAGTACCTAGAGTCTGGGGGTGGGGGGGGGGTAACGCACACATAAACTTGTATTATTTGGGATAACGGGCAAAAAAGTTCGCCGACGGAGCTGCGGTTACATCACAAATGCTTTGATCTCAACATCAAACGACACAGTGTAACAATTTCATTCGTTATCTTGTGAGTTCTCAAACTTAAGGATTATAATTAGATTTCATTTTCGTCTCTTGATAGCTTACGCCAACCAGCATCTGATGGCCTACCGACCGGCACATTGAGAAGCCCTGATTTAAACAAATTTTTTAAAAAATCATTAAATAAATTGTAAGCCACCAAATATTTCAGTGGAAGTTTTATTTAAAGTTACCCTTTTGATGTGACGTCACATTTCTTCAACCCCCCCTCCCCCCTCGTCACGCATCGTCACAAAAGTGTGACCCTCTCCCCCCCTAGGAGCGTGACGTCATTTATGGACGGCCCCCATACTAACTTGCCGTTTTCAGAGTTTTATTTATCTTCTATACTAATAAAAGGCAAAGCCCTCACTCACTCACTGATTCATCACTAATTCTCCAACTTCCCGTGTAGGTAGAAGCATGAAACTTGGGGAAGTTGTCGAGTAGCCTCTCGCGACGAAAATTGGAGTAAAAGAATTTTAAAAATAACACTCATGGGGGCCGGGGGCCCAAAAACGTTTTTTTTCCTTATATGGCCTATATAAAATTTGAAAATCACCAATTCTCCCATTTCCCGAGTAGGCAGAAGCGTGAAACTTTGTGAAGTTGTTGAGTACAATCCCGCGATGGTAACGGGAGAAAAAAATATTTAAATTATCACTTCCTGGGGGCCGGGGCCCCAAATTAAGTTTTTTCCTTATATGAGCTTTATAAAAACTAAAAATCACTAATTCTCCTATTTCCCGTGTAGGTAGAAGCATGAAACTTGGGGTGGTTGTTAAGTTCACTTCCGCGAAGGTAACAAGCAAAAAATATATTTAAATTATCACTGAATGGGGGCCGGGGGCCCAAATGTAGTTTTTTTCTAATATAAAAAAATGACTCATCACTAATTCTCCAACTTCCCGTGTAGGTAGAAGCATGAAACTTTGGGAAGTTGTTGTGTAGCCTCTCGAGACGAAAACTGGCGTAAAAGAATTTTACAATTTTACACTCATAGGGGCTGGGGGCCCAAAAACGTTTTTTTCCTTAAATGGCCTTTATAAAATTTGAAAATCACCAATTCTCCTGTTTCCCGAGTAGGCAGGAGCGTGAAACTTCGGGAAATTGTTGAGTACAACCCCGCGATGGTAACGGGAGAAAAAATATTTAAATTATCACTTCCTGGGGGCCGGGGGCCCAAATTAAGTTTTTTCCTTATATTAGCTATATAAAAACTAAAAATCACTAATTCTCCTATTTCCCGTGTAGGTAGAAGCATGAAACACTAGGTAGTTGATAAGCACACTTCCGCGATGGTAACAAGCGAAAAAAATATTTAAAATAACACTTAATGGGGTCCGGGGGCCCAAATGTAGTTTTTTCTTAAATAAAAAAACTGACTCATCACTAATTCTCCAACTTCCCGTGTAAGTATTAGCATGAAACTTTGGGAACTTGCTGAGTACACTCTCTCAACGATAATTGGCGAATAAGAATTTTAAAATTCACACTGTTGGGGGCCCGGGGCCCAAAAACGCTTTTTTTCCTTATATGGACTATATAAAATATGAAATCACTAATTTTCTCATTTCTCGAGTAGGCAGAAGCATGAAACTTTGGGAAATTGTTGAGTACAACCCAGCGATGCTAACGGGAGAAAAAATATTTAAATTATCACTTCCTGGTGGCCGGGGGCCCAAATGAAGTTTTTTCCTTATATGAGCTATACAAAAACTAAAAATCACAAATTCTCCTATTTCCCGAGTAGGCAGAAGCATGAAACATTGGGAAATTGTTGAGTACAACCTCGCGATGGTAACGGGAGAAAAAATATTTAAATTATCACTTCCTGGGGGCCGGGGGCCCAAATGAAGTTTTTTCCTTATATGAGCTATATAAAAACTAAAAATCACTAATTCTCCTATTTCCCGTGTAGGTAGAAGCATGAAACACTGGGTAGTTGATTAGCACACTTCCGCGATGGTAACAAGCGAAAAAAATATTTAAAATAACACTTAATGGGGTCCGGGGGCCCAAATGTAGTTTTTTTCTTATATAAAAAACTGAAATTTCACTAATTCTCCAACTTCCCGTGTAGGTATTAGCATGAAACTTTGGGAACATGCTGAGTACACTCTCTCGACCATTATTGACGAATAGGAATTTAAAATTCACACTGTTTGGGGCCCGGGGCCCAAAAAGGCTTTTTTTCTTATATGGACTATGTAAAATATGAAATCACTAATTTTCTCATTTCTCGAGTAGGCAAAAGCACGAAACTTTGGGAAGTTGTTGAGTAAAAACCAGCGATAGCGACGGGAGGAAAAAAATTAAATTATCACTTCCTGGGGGCCGGGGGCCCAAATGAAGTTTTTCCTAATATGAGCTATATAAAAACTAAAAATCACAAATTCTCCTATTTCCCGTGTAGGTAGAAGCATGAAACTTGGGGTAGTTGTTAAATACACTTCCACAAAGGTAACAGGTAAAAACAATATTTAAATTATCACTTAATGGGGGCAGGGGGCCCAAATGTAGTTTCTTCTTATATTAAAACAGACTCATCACTAATTCTCGGATTTACCGCGTAGGTAGAAGCATGAAACTTTGGGAAGTTGTTGAGTAGCCTCTCGCGACGAAAATTGGCGTAAAACAATTTTAAATTAAGACTCATGGGGGCCGGGGGCCCAAAAACGCTTTTTTCCTAATATGGCCTTTATAAAATATTAAAATCATCAATTCTCCTGTTTCCCGAGTAGGCAGAAGCATGAAACTTTGTGAAGTTGTTGAGTACAATCCTGCGATGGTAACGGGAAAAAAAATAATAAATTATCACTTCCTGGCGGCCGGGGGCCCAAATGAAGTTTTTTCCTTATATGAGCTTTATAAAAATTAAACATCACTAATTCTCCTATTTCCCGTGTAGGTGGAAGCATGAAACTTTGGGCGGTTGTTGAGTACCCTCCCGCAATGGTAGCAGACGGAAAAAAATTAAATTATCAGCTCGATAGGATCACGGGAAGTGTGTCATTTTTTTACTTTTCGTTTTTGTTTTTCTGCGGGACTACAACAGACAGACAGACAAGACGGTGAAGTTAATATATGTATTATATCCATCATGATCCATTTTGAAATCAATTTGTGTTTTGAATTTGTGTTACGCGGGTTCTCAATGCTTACTGAAATCCTAATTTACCGCAGCAATGCGCGGGTATTTTGCTAGTTACATTTAAAGGTTACTTTACAAAAATGAGAGATTTCGACAGCTGCAGGATTTGGAAGATATAATTTTCTTACACTAACTTTTGTTTACTGGATATTAATGAGATGAATTCAATTTAGAGCACGTACCTCGTGAGATTGAAAAACAAGAATTTAAGCTTGAAACTGTACGGCCGAATGTTTTGACATTTGTTTCTGTTGTGTGTGTTGTTGTTTTCTTCTAAAAATCCGGCCTTATAATTACTTATATAATGGCATTGTTTTATTTCTGAACCAGTCTAGCCTCAGTCTGAGGGCTTTTGTTGAAGTTATGGCAAGAGTTATTAAATTTTATTAACGCAATTTAAGCTGGCAGTTAACCTAATATAATTTGCAATTTTACTTCAAATATTCCACTTAAAGTAAAGTAACGATAAGTAATGCCAGCTTTGACAGTGTTGGGGTGAGAGGGGGTCGGGAGTAGTCGGGACATAGAGTAATTTTTTCTATCAATAGAGGGACGGCATTTTTCGGAATTGAAGCGGAGTCAAAGATTTAATCCGTCTCGGGTGGCTCTACCAACCTAAGCCTAAAAAGCCAATAGCCCGCTCCTGAACAAACAGACAAATATATACAATATACATAAACGGATTTAGCTACTTGTACTGTCAAGACTGTTTGCAAATACGGCATATGTGGGTTTGTCTCGGTCTGATTATTTTTTTATACACAATTTTACTACCCGGAAATAATTGATGCTGCTTCTTCTCCCCCCTCCCCCCCCAACCTATAAAAAAAATCGTAGTGTTAACTTGCACGGTATCATACCGTGTAAGTTATTTTTTTTTCTAACTTGCACGGTATCATTCCGTGTAAGTTATTTTTTTTCTAACTTGCACGGTATCATACCGTGTAAGTTATTTTTTTCCTAAGTTACACGGTATTTGCGCATGCGCAGAGACGGTTTTGTAGTCACTTATTTATAAGTTTTTAAAATTTTCAAAAAGTACCGAACTTCCGTGGTCTCATCGTTGAGAGTTGGACTAGAGAACGTAATGTAGAAGAACGGGCATGGGTTCGATTTTCGGTTGAGACTAATATTTTTTCTTTTACAATACTTAAATTCTTATAATTACGATTAAATTAGATCTTTTACTTTTAGGGTCAGGGTTAGAGTTAGTTGTCTATTTTTTACACTAAAATAAAAAAACAAAAATATGGAAATCAATTAAAAATTCTTATTATAATTACGATTAAATTAGATCTTTTAGTTTTAGGGTCAAGGCTACTCAAACTCAAAGTTAGGGTTAGTTGTCTATTTTTTACATTAAAATAGAAAAACAAATATATTGAAATCAATTAAAAATTCTTATTATAATTACGATTAAATTAGATCTTTTAGTTTTAGGGTCAAGGTTAGGGTTAGTTGTCTATTTTTTACATTAAAATAGAAAAACAAATACAGTAATAAGTAATACAGGGACTAAAACTAATTAAATCAATTTAACATTCTTATAATTAGAATTATATTGTAATTATTAGTTTTAGGGTCAGGGTTAGGTTTAGTTGTCTATTTTTTACATTAAAACATTACCGTACCGTGCAAGTTATTTTTTTACTAACTTACACGGTATCATACCGTGCAAGTTATTGGCACCAAAAAAAATATTTAAAAAACTATTTCGGTGGCGTAATGGGTGTTAATCAAGTTTCGGTATTTACAAGATGGCGTTAAAGGATTTAATCTTTTGCATCTACACACCCATGTCTCATTCAATATAATTTATCAAAGTAAAACGACAACCTCGAAAATGGTGAGTTTTGCGATTCACGCGGATGCAACAAAATAAAAAGCTACAAATTTAATTTATAATACTTTACTTTAGATATAATCTATTTTATGGCATTGTGCACTTGACTAAATAAAACTAAATTGACTTTAACTTGGAGTTGGACTTGGCCGCTTGCCACTTGGTTATTGAAAATATTTGATTCCTAGTCCTAGGGCTAAAGCAAAGAGAATGGTGCACTCAACTATTTACATTGTTATTATTGCAGAGTGAGGCGTACTTCCGGGAATGAAATATTGTATTTATACACTTGAAAAGGGAATAAGTATAAGTGCAATTATTTTATCCATTGGCCTAAAAGTGCCCTAAAAGCCTCTAAATGTAAAATGTAATTAATTATTGTATTTTTAGTTTTAGGGTAGAGTAATTTACCACCTCGCGAACGCCATACGCTAAAAATAGCACCATTTTTGGCTTTCATGACATAGTTTCTAAACCGTTCGAAACAGAGTAAAAACGAAAGTACCTACAAGTAGTATGACAACAAGGCTACTATAATGAGACAGCATTCTTGTAATACTACGCGGGGTTAGAGTGTAAAGTCCAATTTTAGCTGACCCAGTTAGCTACCGCCTGCCGAACACTTTTTTTTCTTAATTTACTTCAAAGCAGACACTTTTACCTCAAAGCAGACACATAACCAAAATCATCAAAGAATCAATTTTTAGTTAATGGAGTCAACAAATAACACTGGAGATGTCAATAATAATGTAATAAACGTTTATTAAAGAAATTAGATCCCGAATCACTTAGATCTATATATACAAAATAATACTATAGGTAGATCTATAATCTATAGTCTAGTCAGGGCAGCAAACAGTGCACACAAGAGTGCCTTGTTTCAAAGATGCACAATTTTGCGTGCACTGTGCATGCCGACCGCCATCACACACATCACATTGGACCCTAACCTCTGCCCCTCCCCCTTTTTTTGCACCCATGACACATTCCTTCCAACAAGAGATCCTCTTCTTTATCTAAAGTATCGTCATCTGCAGCCATGTCAAGCTCCATTGTTTGAACCAACTGTGAGTCCTCACTGCTGCTATCAGATAGATCTATTACTGGATACTTCTTTACTTTCTTGGACTCCACTATTTTCATTTTATTAATCTGCTCTTCTTCTCTCTTGCGTCTTTTGTCTTCCCTTTCTTGCTCTCTTTTCCTTTTTGAAGCCTCTTTTTGTGCATACTTTATCTTTTTGCTTTCTTCCCTCTCGATCTTTCTTTTCAGTTTATTTTTTTCTATTTCTTCCTTGTCTGCTATTTTCTTTTTAATGCTTCTCTAAACTCTTCTCCACTGACCAAGTTTGGCATGGTGGGAGCATTTGCTGTTTTCTTCTTGTTTTTATTCCTTCTAACAAAAGCTAAGCAGGCAGCTTCAAAATGTCATCTACTGTCAAGTTAGCTTTGACTGTGCAGTTTTTGGGTTATTCTAGACTGCACGTTTCTTTTAGTCCCCACAGTTAAGGCTTGAAACTTGTTCTCTTCTTCCTCTTTGCTAAGGTTGTCTCCTGCAGTAGAACTTGCCATTGTCAGTTGAAAATTTTTTTTTAAATTGGTTGCGAACCATTTCATCATATAAAAAGTTTGAATAGTCATGTACTGCTTTAAGTTGTGCAGCAGACAAATAATTGGATTTTGGTGGTGATGATGCAGGTAATGATTCAGGTTGGGAATATTTGTAAATGATAGACTTATTTTCATTCTCAAATGGGCTGTTTTCCTGTATAATGGGCTGGGTCTCTATGACTATTTTGTGTTTCATTCGCAATCGGTTGTATCTCAATGAGTGCCTGTGTGTAAGATTCGATTGGCTGTGTCTCAGTGATTGTTTCTGTGTAAGATTCAATTGGCTGTGTGTCATTGGTTGCTGCTGTGTCGGATCCTATGTGTTGTGCCTCGATGATTGCTTGGTTATCGTTGGGACTCAATCAATTTGTTGTCATTTATGCTGTGCAGGCGGTTTAGCTTAATTTTCCTACATGAAAAAGTGTTCGCAACGAAGTAATATCCTACAAAAAAATAAATATACTTCAACGCGAACATGCCCTCAAAACGAACACTACCATTTTCAAATAAAACTAGAGTCCAAGAGCTAGACCCTCATTTAACTAAATTTTTCTGCAGAATAAAAGTGTTCGGTACAAAGTAAAATCCAACTTTAAACTTACTTCGTCGCGAACACCCCTTCGAAACGAACATTGCTATTAAATAGCATTGTAAAGTATAACAGGGTGGTTACTGACGTATTTGTAAGTGATGATGCAATACCAAACACGTGTGTTTTCCAAAGCGAACAGGAAAAGTAGTCTTAACCCGGAAATCAACTCCGTTCTTCCTAGGGACGCTGACAGCATGCATGGCGCAAGGATCAAAATGTTGACACACATTTACTCACAAAATAGTCCGTCCCGGCAATCGAAACGATAAAATGATATTGAAAACAGAACTACTTTCGACTTACGGGTGTTCGTTTTCGTGTTAGACGGAAAATAAAATTACAGAGAACGCTTTATGAAATAGTGTTCGCTTCGACATAGCGTTCGCGAGGCGGTAACTTACTCTATGGGTTAGGTTTAGTTGTCTATTTTTTAAAATTAAAATAGAAAAAAACAAATATATCAGCCACAAATACCACATATGGAGCGCACCGTTCTCTTTGCTTTTACCGATTCCTAGAAAATAATACTAATACTGACTAATTACTAATGTAACACGATAGTGTCGATAGCTAAGATTTTGTTAGCTGCCGACACGACCGTTGTTTTATGGTGTCCTGTCAGGCTCACCTATACCTCTTCTCTATAACATTTTTTTCTACCCAGCCTGATTCCTATCTCACTCACTCCACTTGTTTGTATCAAATTTTAAGTATAAGTAGGCTAATCAATCATGAAATTTTTTATTTACTAAAGTTTGGCCGAAGAAAGATTTATTTCTTAGGCCTAGACCTCTCATTTATTTTAAAGCAATAAATATCGCTTACCACTGTATAGAATTATTTTAGTTATGAATCAACCAAATGAACTTTTTTGCTACTTATTAACGTAGCCTATTGCTATTTTAGTATTATTTAGCCTAGGTCTTACATGAACAGGCTGAACAGAAGATATTTTGTGGAATATATATATAAGTTTTTGCTGGGTCCACATCTTGACCTTGAAATCAAAAGTAATTAAAACTACCCGTAAAAACAAAGTTTTCAACTATAAATCCCTTATCTATGAGACGTAATTAAAAGTATTGATTAGCCTGTGTTCAATATAATACGCACCGCGCGACAGACTAGCATAAACATTTACAGATTGGGAAAATATTAAAAAAGTATGTTCAATATAATATGAACCGGGGTACAGACTAGAATAAACATTTACATGCTACATAGAGATACATAGAGATAATATAAAAATTAATTAATTTAATTACAGTACATTCGATTGATCTGAAAGTTTGATAGAATGCATTGCTAGGTGACAAAAGTCTATGTGCAAAATTTCAGCTCGATAGGATCACAGGAAGTGGGTCACTTTTTACTTTTGTTTCTCCGCTGGACCACAACAGACAGACAAGACGGTAAAGTTAATATAAAGGATTTAAAAATGTGCACCCTTCAATGTTCCCTCTAAGGTTCGTTCGTCCGTGTGCAAAGTAAAAAAACTTGTGTGCAGAGTTGTGCAGTATCTATTTTGTGTGCAATGTTTTACAAAATTTGATGCCCGATAATTATAAACTGCTGCGCTGCGTCAGTCATATCTGTGCGACCACGCAGCTTAAATGGAACATTGGCACCCTCTTGCTTAAAAAATATAAATAAATTTTAATAAATGATTTTTATTTTTTAGTTGTTAACTTTATATAATAAACATTAATAAAGAAGATGAAGAGAGGATAATTAAAATTGAATTGATTAATTAAAGGCATGTACATTTTCAGGCAACCATTGATGAATCTCTCCATGCCCTGGAAGGTCTGATGAATGAATTTTTTGCCCCAACTACTAACAATGATAGAAAAAGGGAAATCGGTAAGATTTTATGTTTCTACTTAAAACTTTTTATTTGCAATGTTAGCTATATTTATCTAAAACTCTTGGTACTTTGCTTTTGTTTTTAGGGAATAAAATATGTAAATTTAGTCTTCACATATTGCAGCAGAAGAATTCTGACTTTGAGTTCATTTATGTGGCCTGGACATACAGATGTAAATATGAATAATATTCATTCATACTGAAGGCTTAAAGCACATGAAAAATAAACCACAGGAAGAAAAAAAGAGTGGGGCTAGATAAGAAAGCAGAGGAATCCTTTGGGGGAAAAAACCCAGTGAAAACCATGCAAGTCAAGCTGAATTGAATGAATTCATTTTTAGTCCATGTTTTAAAAATCAGAATTCCAAAATATTGATGCATTTGGATTTTCAGATGAAATTTAGGAAGACCACTCACTGCGAACTATTGCAATAATCTACTCATTCTTGTTGCAAGATCAATGGAATTTTATTGTTGCAAGATCAATGGTATTTTCTGCACTCTGATTTAACATTTTTCAGTTTAAGAACAGTTTTGTGTTGTTTTTTTATTTTAAAAAATGTGTGTGATTCTTCAATAATGAATTTGTTTGTCTCCATACCAGAACAAATTTTAAATAGCTTTACTCAGATGTCCAATGCTTGGGAAATGTGCCTGTATTTTATGAGTAATACTCAAAATGAATATGTTATGATGTTTTGTTTAAATGTCCAAGAGGTGAGTATAATAAGAATATTTATAGAACTTTGGTAGCATTAAAACTATTATTTAACTACTTTGTCCTGTTTTATTCCAACCATCATTATTAGGTCACTATATGTTTGCACATTATATAATTTAATATCCCTCCATTATTAGCAACAATTGTTTTAGAAAATCTATGCACTAATTTAGTAAAATCATATTCTTGAATCATTCCAATGTTAGGTCTGTAATGTTTTGTTTTTACATTTTTTCCACATGTAAGAATATTTAAATATTTTTTTATGCACTTGTGGTATTAAATGTTATTTTACAGACGCTCATTAGTCACAAGTGGATGAATCTTGCAGCTAATGACAAAATAGAAATACGAACGTGTCTCACCCAGTTCCTCATGAATCAACACACAAGAGTACCATCCTACATACGCAACAAGTTGGCAAAGCTGGTTGTAGACATTGGTCGCAGTGATTGGCCACATTTTTACCATGATTTCTTCTCTAATATTTTACAAGTAAGTTAGAACTGACCAAATGTGATCATATTATTTGGAGGTTATTTGTGTTCTGTCTTGTTTGTAAGTAGGGGAGACAAAAACAGGAAGGCTTGTCTCCAATGCACTTGAACCTGGTTTCTGAGTTTGGCATGATTTTTTTTCCCTGTATTTAAATAAAAGTATATCATGACTCTTTAGACAAAAAATTGGATAGTAAATTCTTGTTCATTTTGTCCAGTTCTTGGTATAAGAGGTAGGCATCAGGTTTTTATTATATCGAGATATTTGTGTAAGCACCTTCTGTGGTAACCGTACTGAGCACCAAGTTTTAAAATATAAATGACTTTGATGTTTCTTTCTCAAGCTGGCTCAACAACCTGACAAGGCTCTCTTAGGAGTGATCCTACTCCAGACAGCATCAGAAGAACTGGCATCCCCTAGAGATGACGTGAGCATGGCCAGGAAGGAGGAGCTGCATAGATTGCTGTTGCTGCAGGTTCCTTCTGTACTTAGTATTTTAAACAGTAAGTGCTTCCCTGATCTTTCCAATCTTTAGAAAATTCTCAACTATTTGTACCTGCACCCAAAAATATTTTCCTTTGTTCTAATGGTATTTCTCAGAATGGCTTAGTATAAGATGTGGTAAATTAGGTCTATAAGAGTAATGTATCTAGGAGCACTTCAAATAAATAATCAGCCAGTTGTCAATTTACTGCAGTAAATGTGTAATGGGCAATTTACAAAAATAATTTCAAGCATTGTTGACTTTTTGGTTAATACATTTATTTAATAAAATGCACTAATGGTTTTAATTCAGCATACTTTGTCAAACTTCAGTTTTCATATTACTGATTGTATTGATTAGTCTGCTCATTTACTTCCAAATAAGGATTGGAATTACATATATTTACAGATATTCTGGAATCAATGCTAGAAAAACATCGGCACTTAGTAGCTGCAACACCACCTCCATCCCCAACATCGGGAGAAGGAAGATCCTCTCGTCAAAACAGCAGTCAGCTCTTTTCTACATCTCCCATAGTCAATGGTAATAGTTACACTCTCATTTATTTCCAAATCTGAATCATATACTTATGCGTGTCAAAAGGGAGTTTTTTTTCTTTGGTCTGCCTACGTTTCTACATGGGTTGATGGATCTTGACCAAATTTTCCCCACATATTCATCAAGATCCAAAATAGAAAAATATCAGGCATTTTGAACTTTTTAATTATACTGAAAGGGTTATTTAAATATAATTTTTTTACTATTTACAATCATTAAATACAAAAATATATACCATTTAAGTTATTAATTTTTTTACAGTCTAATTTCTTGAATATGGCAATGCAATGTTACTTAACTCATTCACATTTTTTGTATCTTACTATCTTTAAATGAAAACAATGAATAACCTCGTTCACCCTTCTGTTGTCTTTCAACAGCAAACTTTGTTTCTCTATTGCTTGGCAGTCCCAGCCGAGGTCCCCAGATGGAGGCCCTACCTCCTTTAGACGCAGCCTCTCAGCAGCTTTGTTGGTCTGGTCTGACCTGCTTGGCTCACTACCTGTGCTGGGTGCCGTTATCCACAGTAGTTAGACCCCAGCTTCTCTCCACTATATTTCACTTTGCTGCATTTGGCTGCCAGCCCAGGACCGACTTCAACGACTCCAGTCCCAGCTCAAGGAGCAGTGCATTTAGTAGCAGCACTCACAAACTGGGTAAAGAAATCTCTAGTAGACATCCATTTAGCTTAAAACAGGTGTCAGCACTTAACTTTATATGCTGTAAGTTAAAAAGCTCAGTAACCTGAAGTCAACAATTTCTTAATTAACATAAGATTTGATATCATATCGCACATCTATGATTGTGACTATGAATACTATATTTTCACTTTCTTTAGGTGTGCTGGCCATGAACTGTATCAATGAAATCCTCAGCAAAAACTGTGTACCTCAGGAGTTTGAGGATTTCCTACTTCAGATGTTCCAGCAGACCTTCAACCTTCTCCAGAAGATAACCAAAGAGAGCAACACTAATTCCTCAGGCAACAGACTAGAAGAACTTGATGAAGTGTGAGTCCTTGTTTTTAAAAGGGTTGGAAGTGATAAAGCTTTTAAAATTAGATTAAAAGAGACACAAAATGTGTATAAATAAAATAAGTAAATATTAAGCTTTCTTTATAAGATCAAAAACAAATTTTTTGCAACTGCCCTAGCATTTTCATTGTTGGATTATTTGGTCTAACTATAATTAAAGCTTACCATATTTTGTTTTTTGTTCACATATTGTGTTTTAATCCTTATTTCAACAATCATATTTCAAATTTTATATAAATTTCTATCAGATTGTACCATTTTAAATACAACTTTGCTTTTTTATCAAATTTAATTCTGATATTTTTAGAGTTTGTCAATTTTATAACCTTTAAACAGGCATGCTATCTAATATTGAGTTTTTAAATTGAAAAATTCAAAATTCAGATATGTAGACAAGTTTACTGACTTCCTTGGGCTGTTTGTCAGCGTACACTTGCGTCGATTTGAAGCCAATCCTCAGTTCCCTGTCTTGGAGTTCTTGTCCCTGCTTTTCAAATATACATTTAGACAGGTACACTTAATTGTGCAATTACTTGCTTTGTGTCAACTTAATATCTGTTTAGATTGTTTAAACAAAAATGTATATTTACAGTGCATTATATAGAGTAAACAATCAGGAGAATGAACTTGCTTATGGGGGAAAATATGAACAAAACCTGCTTGCCCATACATATTGGGAAACAAATCAAAGATAGAGACATCAAGGAAATAGCTGAGAAATAAAAATAAAAAAAACTTTACCTAGTTTCTCAGGTAAAAATTGACCAATTTACTATCTCAGTTCATGCTTCCATTGATTTTGCTTGGGAATAGTCCTTGTCAACAGAAACTTTGTAATGTCTTTCCATATTCAAACTGAAATCCAGCTCACTTAATGCTATTGTCTAAGCAATGAGCATCATAGACACTGACCTCAACTATCTCCAATATGTCAATCAATCAGATTTGACCTTAACTTGCCTTAAATCCTTCTTATAAAAGGATTTTTTAGCCAGACACCTCTGTAAATCCTTTTAGTAATTATTATTATGAAATTAAAATATAAATCCATTAATAATATTTTCTTCTCAACAGCCAACCACAGAAGGATATTTTAGCTGTCTCGATATATGGATAACTTTCCTAGATTATTTACACACCAAACTTGAGGCACGATCCATTAACAAGGAAGACATATCTCTTAGGTGGGTAGGTGTTTTGTCCAAGTTGTCAAGTAAACTCTAGATAGCAACACTTTCTTGTTATTTGAAGAATCAGGCGTTAATCTATTTTAATATTTTTTCTTCACTTGAAAACCATATGAATGTTACAATTCCCTCCCACACAGATTCAAAGCTTCCCTTAGTTATACACGGTAACACTGTTTCATTTCTTGGTTGACAATTTTTGAGTGGTGACATTTCATGCCATTGTTTTGATTACTTTTAATTTATTCAGATAACATGAGGTTTTTGAAATTCATTTCTGTCTTCTCATATAGTGATTTATCTAGAGCTATAATTTTGACTTACTGAAAAATAAATAGTGTTGTTTTCAAAAAAATTAAACTAAGCTAAAATTAGAAGCAGCTAATTTTTAAAATTATATAGAAATTTGAGAATAAAATTTAATTTTCTGGACTTTTAAAGGCACCTCAAATTCTAATGCTGTAAATGGAAATGTTATATTTGTTTTAAAATAGATTCAGATTTTATTTATCTCAGGTAAATTTTTTCCAAAGTTTGAGTTTTATGTTAAAATTTTATAGCAAATAACTATATAATATGCTCTTTCCTAAAAAAAATGTTTAATTAACCTCTTTACCTGGCTACTTTTTGCAATTTTCCCAGGTATAAAGAGGCTCTGACATCATTGCTTTCCAGTATTCTACAGAAGTTTCAGTTCCGATACAACCAATCACAGCTTGAAGAGCTGGATGATGACACACTGGATGATGATGTGAGGAGGAAATTCTTTCTGTTATTCAATAATTACAATACACCAGTTTATTTTAATAACAGTTTATCTGTTAACATTCACAGTATTTGACTCTGGTCAATGCATTGATAACTGAAATTTACTCTCACAGTATCATTAACTTGTAAAGTGGGGAAAATAAACTACATTACTATATATTTTTTTAGCAAAGCATGTATTTGCTAATAGTCAAAGAGATCTCCGATTTAACGTGATGCAGGAATATTTAGTACATTTTTATATTTAGATTCCTATCTTTAAGTTATCGTTTCAGGATCAAACGGAATGGCAACATTTTCTTAGACAGAATCTGGAAGTTGTTGCTAAAGTTGCAGAGCTGATGACACCAGAAGTGTTCCAGCTTGTGGTAGGTGTCACTGCAGCAAGTATGAATAAAGTAGTTGGTCATCGTTTGATATTAAATATGAACACTCTAATGAAATTTTGTTGTTAGTTCTGAACTAGTCTGTGTGCATATGTGCATGGCAATGTTCCCTTTAAGATGCGCAGCTGCACGGCCGCGCATATATCTGACCGACGCCGCGCAGCAGTTTAGAATTACCGCGCAGCAAATTTGGTAAAATATTGCGACCAAAAAAAATGGATGCTATGCAACTTTGCACACGAGTTTTTGTGCTTTGCACAGGGACCAACAAACCTTAGAGGGAACATTGGTGCATAGTTAGATAATAAGATCTGTTAAATGATGAAATGTCACTGTGCTGTAAGTACAAGAGCATTGAAATGATGTCCCAGTCATGAGTGAAAGCTCAATAGTTTCCACCAACAGTTTCTGTGTCTAGGAGTCAAGTGCGTGAATGTTTGTTGAATGCTGCACCAGTGTGCAATATTTCCACTGTTTGTTGAATGCTGCACCAGTGTGCAATATTTCCACTGTTTGTTGAATGCTGCACCAGTGTGCAACATGTCCACTGTTTGTTGAATGCTGCACCAGCGTGCAACATGTCCACTGTTTTTAGCACAAGACACCTTTGCCGGCCAGTCTAATTAAGGATAAATCAGGATGGTTGTGTACCAAAGAATTTAAGAGTATCATTGGATGGAAACATCTGTGCTTTAAGGATTTTTTGCAAAGGGAAGATGATGGAAACAAAGAAAGAAATCTGAAATCATCGCTGACCATTGTTCAAGCTGGTGAATAGCAGTGTATTGAGGAGACGGAAAATGTGCAAATCAAAGCCTTTGTAATGAAAAGAGAATTGTGGAATTCCAAATCAAGTTTCTCCTGAGTGCAGTCAAGACTCAATCTAGGATCAGCCACAAAGTGTCAGTAAGCCACTCCATTGTCTCAGAAAGACAAAAAGATGGTATATATATATTTTTGTCTTGCAAAGAAGGCATATGGCCAAAACAACTGTTCATTAGTTCTGTATTTTCTTTTCAAGGCTAAACATATCTATTTATATTGATTTAGTGGGATCCATTCCAAGACCATGTTGAGACCTACCTCGGCATAGAGAAGTTTGTTGACAGCTCAGGATATGAGCGGAGACTGTGTGTGTCTGCTGAGAATGACTGCAGACGACTTCACTGCGCCCTCCGTGACCTGTCATCCCTTCTCCAAGCTTTGGGCAGATTAGCTGTGCATTTCACTGGAGAGCACTTTGTTAATAGATTCACTAACGCAATGCAAATTGTAAACAGGTGAGTTCTGAATTCCTAAGTGACTAGTTTGCTTTAGTTAAAATATCAGTATTTTTCTTGATTTTTATACCTTTTACATAACTAATTTGTCTTTTGTTGTCAGTATTGATCATCTTTAAATGTTTCTATAACTGAGTCAGGAGGAAAATGCTTACTTTGCATGATTTAAACTATCTTCAAGTCACCCCCATATGAAAAGAGACGCAACAAGTTCACTCAAATGCCTGCTATTCGTTTTAAATTTGATAAGCATTTCATGTTAATTAATTAAAAATACACAAACAAATTGTGTAGTGAAAACAATAAATTTGAGCTTTATTATTAATAAACTAACATGACAGTAAATGTGTCGGCTAATGCCTAAAAGGAGGAAGACTTCCTCCTTTTTTTATATTCTGTGTCATTATTTGTTGTTTTTCCTTTCTTTTTATTTTATGATATAGTATGTCTTAAGAATTTAAATGTAATTTTATTGCTTATGTAAGTACGTACTTTATGTTTATTGTACTGATGAAGGCATTAGCTGAAACGTTTACTGTCGTGTTTGGGGTGTACATGTGGATGGTAGTTGTGGTGTCGTCAAGGACCTTAATAAATTATACATTTTAGGACCTATTGACGAGAGAAGTACTGCTGCTTGCTTCATGGGAGCAGTATCGTTCGCCATAAAGTAAGCGTCGAACCTTTCTTTGTAGTTTGAGAATGGCTCCAAACTCTCGTCATACTATTTAAGTTTTGACATTCTTTCTTTATAATTTTTATTGTGTACTTATTTATATATTGTCATCAACGTGACATATAATGACGTCGCCAATGTTCTTCGCCAATGTCAAAGTGAATGTGGCGTATTTCTCGTCCTTTGTCTAATTTACTTATCTTGATTAATTTATCATCACCGTGACAAATGTTTGACATCCCATGACGTTCATCCTCGTCGCCAATGTGGTGCCCATGACGTTCATCCTCGTCGCCAATGTGGTGTACTGAGTGGTTTCAGTGTTTATTTGTTTATTGTAGTCAAACATGGAAGACATTTAGAACACAAGTACAAGCAAGCAGTTTAAGTTCACCTTCAACGCCATGATTTATTATTTACATACTGCTGGAAGTGACCCCGTTATTTACATAGTTATTTGTACGGTGTTCACCTTCTGTAGTACACTACAGTGTTAGTTTATTAATAAAGCTCAAATTTATTGTTTTCATTACACAATTTGTTTGTGTACTTTGTATTTTATTTAAAAGCTTTATCGCAGTCCCATTCTATATGATAATTAATTCAAACAAATGTGCTCAAAATGTTTCAGACTTGTCCATGTTACTTCCTATGGAAGTAGAATAAAGTTCTTTGAAGTAACCACTTCAGCTGGGGTTTTGCAGCAGGATTTCATTGAAGTGTAAGAATTATTAAAGCATGTAATTATTTATCACTAGGACTATTTTTCCTCCCTGTCAGAAATGTAACACAAATAGCTTTGAGTTACACCATTAAATATGATATAGAAACAATTTGTTCAGTGTAATGTTTTAAGTGTCATAACGTTTTATGTGGGCAAATGCTGCACTTTAGATAAAAGCTGACATCTCTTGTTCTATCAGCCATGCTCAGTCTCTGGCAGCTATCAAAGCGTACACACACTGGATGTTACAGTTTTACACAGAAAGCTTGCGTGTCAACCAACAAAAGGACGAGTTCAATACAATACTCCTGGCCATCATCCATTCCATCACTCCACTCATTGAAAAACAGGTAAACTATTTGTCCCCATCACTCCACTCATTGATAGCAGGTAAACTATTTGTCCCCATCACTCCATTCATTGAAAAACAGGTAAACTATTTGTCCCCATCACTACACTCATTGATAAACAGGTAAACTATTTGTCCCCATCACTCCACTCATTGATAAACAGGTAAACTATTTGTCCCCATCACTACACTCATTGATAAACAGGTAAACTATTTGTCCCCATCACTCCACTCATTGATAAACAGGTAAACTTTTGTCCCCATCACTGCACTCATTGATAAGCAGGTAAACTATTTGTCCCCATTACTCCACTCATTGATAAGTTAGCATAAGGTAATAAAGACTTTGTGCCTAGCTTCAGGCGCATCCTGTTGTTTTTTCATGTTTAACATATACATGATTGTTACAAATCTGAGGGTGTTCTAAATGACTTCCATTCTTTTAAAATGTTTTTTAAAAATCCATTTCAGGTTCCTGATAAAATTATCCAGTCTGCTGCCCATTTACTTCTGTCCATAACTACAACTGTGAGGCCAGCATTTCTACTTCAGGTGCCATCAGTCATCACGCTCTATGACTTGGTCAGTCAAGGGGCATGTCAAAGCTTAGCACAAGAGGTAAAATTGGGGAGCCCCAAATAAAAATTAATAACTACTTACGTCCTTATAAACTTGGTTTAAACCTTGTTTTGTCAGTCATTTTTCCCACACTTCTTTACAAAAATTAATATTTGCTTAATTTTCTTTTTTTTTAAAGCTCTTGTTTATAACTTGTGGATTAAAACATTTAACCATTTCCTCGTGTCCTGGTTATTTTACCAAACTCTCTCTGATGCAGGTCCAACTGCTCATTTACCGCTCTCTCTCCCACTACCTGCTGCTTCCGTGGCCAAATGTCGGCGCGCAGGAACAGGACTGGGAGAACAGAGCAAACCTTCACAAGACACTTGTTGCTCAGCTGACTGTGCAGTTTGTTGCCCTGGGCAGCGTGCCAGACCTAGCGACTAATAAATCAACCCAGGAACAAGGTAAACATATAGTTTTCTTTCCAAATGTGATAGGGCCAAACGTAATGGTGTTCATACTAAGCTTGTGTTTGTACTACACACAGTGGTGTCGATGGTGTGTAGTACAGTGTAATGGTATTGGCACAGGGGCTTGTTAGGAATCACTTTGTCGTATAGAGGGGATGAAAATGCTAAAATTTCTATTTTTAGAGGGCTCAAACTAGAGCATGTAGATGTCATTGGAATGGATTCAGAAGATTTTTTATTGTGTTTGTTAGTGTAAAGATTATAATAAATCAATAAATGACTGAGAGAAATGGTTGCTCATCTACTAGGCTATTCTACACCAGTTCTAAGACAATAATTATCCCCCTTGTGATACATTTTATGAAAGATTTGGACTGCCAATAGACAAACTTCGGTTTTAATAAGTTATGATTATATTATGTAATATTGTGTGAATTTAATTGCTGGCGTGTCTATGAAAATTGTCCCTAGGAACTCAGATGATGGGTATATTAAGATCAGGAGCCAAGGATTGACTTGATCTGGTTAAACCATGTCTATTAGACTTTGAAGCTCTATGACCCCCTTTTAAACAATGCTTAGTTTACTGCCTCAGTTCCCAGATTGATATAACGATTCTTGTGCTGAATGGTGATAAAATGCCCTGATGAATCAAGGGTTTGTTTTCTTTTCTTGAAATCTTTTCTGTGGACTACACTTTAAAAAATTAACTATTTGACATATGGATTATTTATGTTTCTCTCTTAGGACTTTTTGTCTAATTAAATTTTTTGGTATTGATTATATTAGATATTCACTGAACCAATAAAAAAAACAACTAATTCTTACCATCATTGTGTGATAGCCATGAAAATTATTCTTAAGAATTGTCTTGTACTCTTAGCTCACCCTGACTTGGTATTCTTATTCCCTTAACTTATTGTTGTCAGATGGTATCAAAATATATTTGAGCTTCTGGTGCTAAGGTGCCTTCTAGACCACCTTTTTCATCTTGGTACAAAGCCATATTCTAGTAGCTGTTGTAGAATTTGCCTTGATGTACTGAAAATTTGAACACATTGGCTTCACCATGGAGACTTTTACTATCAAAGAGAGCTTGACATGTGTTCATCAAAACGTGAATTATGTGATTGTTTGCTGTAGATGCTGCTACTAGAAGATATACCATTTTGATGGAGAGGAACACAGTTACATTTCAGATGTTTCCACCATTAATTTAATTCCTAGTGAAGAAGGAAGATTAATTAAGATTTTGAAGAAAAAAAATGAAATCAATCAAAACACTCTTACTATTGATCTTCAATTTATTTACATTTCTGTTATCATTATTTTATTTTGACAATATTCAACCATATAATCATGTGAGAAGCATGTTTATCAAGCACCTTTGTTTCTAAACTGAGTCTGAGATAATGAATTGTGGTCTGTGAAAATTTAAGTTATTTGATACAAAATCAGCTTATTTCTTTTTACCTTGACTTTTATAGTCTTCTAAGAAGGCATCTTTTTAAATGTTCTTTTTTTTTCCTTCAAGCCTAACAAAATTTTTTAAAATATTAATTTATTATTTCACAAGTCTGATTGTAGTCAATCATATTTTCTCATTTGAATTTTTATACTCAGCCTGATTTCAAATTTGGTTTTGATTCTGTTTGAACTAAGAGTATTCACTGTATCTACTCTTTGTTTGTCCAGCGAAAGATGTAATTAAAAAGACAATGACCATCTGTCAGGACTGGGTGGAATCCCTAGCTGGAGAAGTGGTGAAATCCAAACAGATTTGTTTCCAGTCCCTGCAAGAGGTCACCCACACAACTCTCACTGTATTCCCAATTTATGTTCAGGATGTCGATGTTGTGGAAAATATCATGACCTACTTCCTGGCGATGTTCCAAGGCTTGCGTGTACAGATGGGAGTAGCATTTACTGAAAAAATTATCCATTCTTTTATGAATGTGTTCTCCAGGTAACACCATACTTAAATAATTTCAATTATTAAAACACTAGTGTGAGCCTAATGGTGAAACATTTCAAATGTCTCTTACATTTTCAATATTTTGTTGGTAAATATTTTATTAGTTTCATTGACCTTTTTTTAGAACTTTTGTCTTTGTCATAGTTTTGTATTGTAACAAGTCAAATTTGTTCACTTCTTAAATTCTTTTATCCTAGAGATCTCCTGGCTCAGACTATTCACCATGAAACAAGTGGTGCATTTAGAGTTATTGAAAAGTAAGTCAATTGAATGCAACACATTTTTTATCCTATTTTAACTTATTTTTTTGGTGTTATTAGTGAATGGATCTTAGAAATTGTATTTTTTTAATCAGAATGTTTATCATCTGTATTATTTATTTAGTTTTGGTAAAGGTGCAATAATCCATTTTTTTGTTTATTTAAAGTTTCTAAGATTAATTAATCTTATTTTTATTTTACTTTCTATAATCTGTACAGTTTTTTAAAGATCTTAGAATTAATTGTTCAAGAGCCTGGTTCGCAATTCAAGGTCTTTCTTCCTAGAATAATCTCAATAGCAATGGACCAGATTTATCCCATTGTTGCACCTGTAAGTATGAACCATAACTTAATTTCCTATTTATATTTATAGATCACACATTTAAACCAATTTGACTCCAGTAAATATGAATTGATTGCATTTTTAAAAAAAGAAACAAACACTAAAAACATCTTAGGGTTTTCACAAGTTTGACGGACAATCATATTTTTACTTGCAGCTGTAATTATAATAAGCATTCTGCAGAACAATTTAAATGTAAGCTATGAAACTAAAATATTTATTCAGGTTATTTCTCATTACAAATGTTTTTTATCATTTCTATTGCCCAGCGTCCATCTCCAGACATGAAGAGCGCCTTGTATCATCTACTGCATGAGATACTTTCCAACAACTGGAGATATTTTTTTAAGGGCTCAATTCTTGATGTCATGAAAGAATCAGGGGACGGATTGGAAAACAGTGCTCAATTTATTTCAATATTACAGGTCTTTTAAATTAAAACATCTTATTTTACTGTTAAATCTTAGGAAAAGAGTTTTTAAATTTAAACAAAAATTTGTTGATCATAAATTCCATTTATGAAAAAAATTGATGTAGTATTAATTATATTTTTTCAGGCTTATGGGCAGTCACTTTTACAGACGGACATCAGTATATTTAGGCAGAATTTGGAATCTCTTGAATCTTTAAATTTTAAATGGAAACTGTATAATAAGGTATAGTTGGGGAAAATAGTCTCATAACATTGTTAAATTTATACAGGGAGTTTTTAAAATAACATATAAATGCTTAAAATTTACACTACACAGGTAAGCGACAAGAAGTTTTTAAAAAAATTTTGAATCTCATTTATCTATTGGATTATCCATTAGCTCAAACTCAATGACTCATTCATAGTAGTCAAAATAGTCTTTTATTTTAAAAAAAGAAATGTTTTTATATTATATTTTTCTTTTAAAGCAAATATTCTCTGAAGTTATGAGTCATCAGTTTCTCAAGGTTCTATTGCAAGTATTAATCCAAAAGTCACATGACCTGCTGCAAGAAGAAATAGTGATCTCAGTTTACAATATGGCCGCCGTGGACTTTAATGCCTTCTTCAGTACCTTTCTGCCCCAATTTCTGGCCTCAATAGAAGGCATTGATGAAAATCAAAAATCAATCCTGGCAAAGAATATTAAACTTGATTGGGTAAGTATTTTAATTGTTTTTAAGTCCCACAAAAGATTTGTTTGTAGTTTTCAAAAACATTAACACAAATTCTTTGATAGAACCTCATATACATATTTACTATACAATTGAAGCATGAATTTTGGTACTGGCTTAGTGATATTCCCTTTTGACATTTACATAACAAAATTTAATTGAATTTTTATTCCTATTCTATATTTGTAGGATTTGCCTTCGTTCACCCAAACAGTTCAACGATTTGTCAATGATCTTCGTTACTACTCTTTAATCAACAGCAGTTTGCCAGCAGGATCTGTGTCATTAGTATAAGATTATCTCATCTAATCAAATAGATAGAAATAAAAACTATATGCAAATGTTTACTCAAATGCTGTTTTTTAAAAATATCTTTATGATCTCTTCGAGCCAAACATTTCATTGAGCTGGTCTCTAAATTTTAGTATTTTAAACTAAGGTTCCAGTCTTAGTGTATAATACTTGGATACACAGAAAAAGGTATTACTTTGTGATGAATTGTTTCTGTTGCATAGTGATTTCTTTATCAAATAATTTAAATACTTTGAATCTCTTGCTATTTTCAAAATATTCAAATTAAAGCAATTTTTTGTTTTGATAATTTAAAAAGTATTGTTTCTCTTCCGCTACAAAAAAAAAGTAATCCTGTTTCAACTGTCAAACTTTTATGTGATTTAATTTAAAACTTGTGTTCAACAATTTAACTTGTTACTTAAAATTTAATTTATCATGTCTTTCATTCTGTGAAATGAAACAAATACAAAAATATACTTTTAAAACAATTGTATTTTTTATTGTTTATTTACAACATTTAATATTACAAAAGTTTTTTTCAATTGTGCAATAAAAAAACCGTGGCATTTTGAATTGTTTAAAAACCATGATCAATGTACTATTGCACTATACTAAATTCAAATAATAATTAATAGAAATAGATCAGGTCAAGTAATTTTACCGTTTCCAAAAAAATTATAATTCTAATTTTTTCCAAGAAATACTTATTTTAAAATAATTTTTGTTAACAAAACTAAAATACACATGATTTCATTAAACAAAAAAATAAAGTTAAAAAATGGTGTTTTCAAAGTCTTTAAAATGTTCCATTATCCTGAGCAGCCTCTGCAGCCACAGTGAACACATTCAACAATTTTGCCCTGAAAGGAATTTACAAACATTTTTATTAAAGAAATGAATTAAAATAAAGAAAACACCTGAAGATAACAAAACAACAAATGTGTCAGCAAGAAGGTTTATTTTGTGTTTTTTTAAAAACAGTTTCTTCACTGGATAAGACATCTTGCTGATGCTTTTGTTTTTAAGTTTTTTTTTCAGGCACTCCCCTCTCTTGTTTATTTGATTTCTTTCTATTATACACTTATATAAAATTAAGAGCAAAATCATGATTTTTAAAAAGTTGTTATTCAGGATGAAATGAATACAATTAATGACTCAGGAAATAGATATGAGAACAATTAAAAATCAAGAAATTAATATTTTTTTTAAACGAATCATTACATAATTTTTTAAGGGCAATTGATATTACCATATGCAGTATTGGCCTCTCATTTCTTTTAACTCAAAACTCATCTTCAATAAAGATAAATTTAAACTTCTTAAAAAAACGTATTTTACTTGTACTTGTAGACTACAGTGATTAAGATAATAAGATGTGTAAGATGTGAAAACAAAACTTGTGAGGACTTATTTTTTAAATTTAGAGAAAAGGTGCACGGTTCTTTCTGACTAGAATAACAGCTACGTTTGAACTCTTAACGGGGAACAACAATCAAATTCAACAGCACACTGTTTTCAAGTTCACTCTTTTTCATCTCTGACAACTAAATAAATCCATGTATAAAACAAACTATGGAGCATAAAACTTTTCTTAACATGTCACTGAGCATGCATAACTAAGTAGCATAAAAAGACTTTTAAACCATGTCAAATTATTTACCGATTCAAGTTTGGATCTTGGTACCCGACATATGCAGTTGGCTCCAAAGTTTGTGTCTCTGACTTGGATGCATCTTAAACAACACAGGTTTTCATAACCTTGCTTCTTCCACTTGGCTATCAAGTTTTTGTCTGCAATGTTTTCTTTCAAACAATACTCATATAGCTCTGAAATCCAGAAATTAATGAGTTAACATGTCAACTTTAAAAACAAAGATAATTATTTAAAAACTTAGTTGTGTGTTATGTGACATTATTTACTTAGAAAAATATTTTCCACATTGTTATCACATTAACTGAATGCTGTTAATAATTTTATTAATATAATAATTTAATTTTAATTTGTTTCTATGAATCTGAAAAAAGATATTGGTTCGAATCAAAGATAAAGGAGTTTTTCAACAGGTTTTCAGCCTCTGGGGAATCTAAAAAATTGCAATTTTAATAAAATGATTTTAAAAACTAATATTTGAGTAATAACACTTTTACCTCTACTGATAGCTTTCCTTCTGTAAAAAAGATCGTAAATGTATCTGGACTTCTGATGATGGAGTCGAAATATTGGCCAAAGTGCTTCTACTTTACGCTTTCCTTCATGGGGTTCTGTCTCAGCTAAAATAGAAATCATATTTTGTTAACCCTAGGAACAGCCAGAAAATAATTAAAATGAGTCATATTAACAGAAAATGTCAAACTCAAAATGAATTACCGAAAAGGGAAATAAACAATGCATCAATATATAAATTAGCAATAATAAACAAATAGCGGTTTAACAGTGGGGTAGGGGAATGAAAGTAAAATAATGTAGAGAACTTAAAAAAGAAAGAAACGAGGCCCTAATAATGATGCTGCAAAGGCAGACATGAATAACTTGACAATTATTTACTGAAAGATGTAAGGTGGCCACAGAAATTAGAAGAGAAAAAGATGATTGGGAAAGTAAAACATATATACCATAAAAAAATTACATTTCTATTTTCTAGATCAGTTCCTTCTTAAGCCACATGTGTAATTGTAAATTTTCATAATCAATTGGAGTGACCTAGTTAAGGATTTCTGAGATTAATGCAAATCTAGGAAGCACATTTAGAATGCCTACTAACCACCAACTAATATTTATATAGTTAAGCTTATTTTCACAACAACAAAATCCATTATAGTTATAACTTTTTGCCAACTGAAAATAAAGACTTTTTAAAAAAATTAACAGATTATTACAAAAATTTAAACAAAGACATTTTTTAAAAAAATTGAGAATCTCTCTTTTAATATTTCCTTTAACAATCAAATTAAACCATGGAAACAGGAAGCCAATAAAGAGTATTATCTACCATCCTTCAGCCAACCTCATATCCAGAACCTGACAGGAAGATGGAATGTAAAAAGGATAGGGTACTGAACTGATGAATGAATGTAAACAATATTAACTAACGTAATGGCAAGGAAACTGAAAAGATATTGTTAACAGATCCGAGAGGACTATCAATGTGAATTCTGAACCAAATAGAACAATATCTTAAGAATACAAAATTACTAACAGTTGTAATAAACGGATAAAACTCAGCCCTAGCCAGTCCCAAGCCCGGATGAGAGAGGAGGAGGGGGTTATGTGAAGGGCTAGCACCCCTTCCCGTAAAAAAGCCATTGCTACAAAAACACGAACAAAGATAAAAGTAGGAAACTCGGACCTTGGGAAGGATGGGTCTCTTAACAGAGAACTAATGAAGCTGGGTGGCCAACCGGAAACCACCCGACAGACAACCATCCTCTTTATTAGGACCACCACCAGCTTAGGAACATGAAACGTAACATGTTCGAAGCTGGAAAAACTGCCCAAGTTGCTGCCGAAATGCAAAGGTACAAGCTAACCATCTTAGGGATAATTGCATCCCGATGGACAGGCTCAGGCCAGGTGAGATGAATGATAATGGTGAAAGGCTAGCAGATCCGTGTGCTGCAGATGGACTGGTCATTGGTGGAAGCCTCTTCATGCATAGAAATATCCACAAGGCAACATGGATATCACCAGATATGTCAACGGCTAACCAAATCGACCATATCTGTATCTGCAAAAAGTTTAGACGATCCCTCGAGGATGTTAAAGTAAAAAGAGGGGCAGATGTAGCCTCAGACCATCATCTCCAGATTGCCAAAATAAGGCTTAAACTGAAAACGAATTGGACAAGTGCTACTAAGTGTTCATACTATGAATGAAGCCAATGAAGGCTACGTGCCTCCAGAATATCCTCATGAAAATATATGTCATTTTTAACTAAAAAATGTCAAAGTTAATGTTATTTAGTAATGATTAATGATGGAGAATGTGTAAAACTCAAAAGCTAAAACTAAAACATACTCATACATACTAATTACTATGACTCAAATACTATGAATCATAGTATAAGTATAATACTATGAATGATTACTATACTATACTGAATACACAGTATTACTGTCACTGTCACTCAAGTCACTGTCTATAGTAGTCTATACAATTACGATGAAAGTGTACTTCAGTGGCAGTGGTTTAAAAAATTAAAGAAAAAGAAATAGTGACCATCCTTGCCACAAAATGTCAAAATAACTTTATCAGATCCAAGTAAAAAGTAAAAGTGCACTGTTATTGTTCATCGCCAAAATTTCTCGCTCTATCCCAATCCTAGTGACTAGCCTAGGCCTCACTTTCGGCCTAGTCCTAGTCCATTGATTTTGATCATTGACACAAACTAAAATAAACTTTAAAGTTACAACCTTCCCTCATCTTTTGATCCAGCTCATCCAAAGTAGGTTCAATAAGTTCCCATCCATCAGGTGGGGGTTTTCTACTCCTTTTTACTTTTGGCATTTTCTAATATCTTGTAAAAATGTTGGAGTCGAATAGGTAAACGTCTGTACTACTACACAAGTTTATACAGACAAGAGCAATGTTTTTCTCTACGCCAACAACAATTGTTCCGTATACAGTATTGTGAATAGGGATGTATGTTTAAAAACAAATTGGGCAAATAGAATTTATAATACATTCCTTTGAAAGTAATGAAAGTCGTTACTTAGCCGTTGAGTTTTTTACATTGGGCTCAAGTTTGTTTTTAAATTAAATAACTAAGACGTCTAAGAAAAATAAATGCAAGAAAATTGTAGGACTAACCATACCTTTTTTTAAAAAAAAACGTTATTCTGCAAGGGGCCGTCCATAAAATACGTCACGCTCCAGAGGGGGAGGGGGTGTAAGAAAGTGTGACAGTTTGTGACAGGGGGAGGGGGGGTCCGAGCATGTGTGACGTCACGCTGTTTTATATTAAATTTTAATTATTTTTTTAATAAAAAACTAAATTTTTGTTCGAAAGTGTGACGAACTTTAGTTCCTAGATTTGTGACAGGGGGGAGGGGGGAGTTCAAAATGGTCAAAAATAGCGTGAAGTACTTTATGGACGGCCCCCAAGAGAACGTTGAGGAAAACTGTGCATTAAAATTAAAAGATGTTCTTTATAATATTTCGGGATAATCAAATATCCATTCACTTTCACACTAAAAAAATATTTTTAAAGATAGTTAATTTTGTCGCTTTTGTCATCGAAGCGGCAGCGGAGCCTTTACTCCCTTCCCTTCGTTGCTGTCATCCAGTGTGGTAAACCTACGTCCCAACGCACCCCCCCCCCTAAAAAAATTAATAAAATAAAATAATAATAATACAAAATAAAATAATAAAAAAATAAATCAACAAAAATAATGACAAAATATTATTTTTTTAAACGCAGTTCTTGTTAGATCATAATTGCTAAACAAATAAAGTGAACATTAGTGTAGACGTTATAGTATTTAAGTCAAATAACTTTTATAGCATTAAGTTATTGTTTTTTCCACCAAATTTACGTTTAAAAAAATCTTTCTCCTATGCAAACCTGTCAACTACATGATCAACGTCGATATAATTCAATGTGTGGGGAAAAGAAAAAGAGAAAAAGAAAAAAAATCAGATTATTTTATTTTAATTGTTGGAACTTAGTAAGATCACTAACGAGGGTGCTCAAGGTTCTAGTGGTTGCTGAAACGTAAGAGTTTGGGTGACCGCTCTCGCAATTAGTTGGTCTGTTTTGGATAGTCTACCCAGCCACCATTTGTTCCCTAGTGTTTAGGATATTATTTGAAATAAAACTATAAATGTCTCAAGTACAAGTAAAAAATTTCAATGCGAAAAAAACCCACTTGAAAATGTTATTAAAAAATAGTATATTTTGACGAATGTTAGCAAAATGCAGAGGGGGTCATTTACTCCCACTACCGGGTGCCCATGCTTCACTGAATCACTTTCAATCAATGGTAGCGCCAGAATATCTAGCCATGAGTTTCCATGTTGGATCGTAACATTTTTATTTAAAAGCCTTGTTTTTCAAAACTCTTTAGGGGCCGTCCATAAATTATGACGTCACGCATCTAGGGGGAGGGGGTCCCCACATTTGTGACGAGGGGGAGGGGGGAGTTTAAATAAGAATTGTGACATCGCGTCAAAACACGCTACTTCAAATCAAAGTTCCACTTAAATATTTGATTTCTTACTATTTATTTTATTACGCTTTACATGGATTCACGCGTGTTACGATAGTAGAGTGCTGCCTTACAATAAATACATACTAAAATGACAATAAAATGATTTGAAACATGCTCATTTTCAAATAGAAAATACCGCTTTTAGGGAGGGGTGGTCCACAGCTTTGTGACGTCATATTGGGGGGGGGTCAGGTTTTTGTGATGAAGTGTGACGAAAGGGGGGGGGATAAAAATCGTCGCAAAATCGCATGAGGTCATTTATGGACGGCCCCTTAGGCTATGCAGCACTTTTTTAAAGTAATAATTTGATGTTGAGTTAGAGTATTAGAAGAAACTTTAAGAAGATACACTCAGTTATATACTTCCAAACACCAATTACTGCCCAGTTCATGACTTAGTTAAATTCAATATCAGCGGCTTCTAGCTGTATTCCAAGCTTTGGTATCTCTTAAAAAAGCTTATCATTATAGAAAGCTCTTAATTTTGGAACAGACACCGATACGTCTTCTTAACGTGCTGGTTATAGATTCATAGCCTGAACAGATACGTCTTCTTAACGTGCTGGTTATAGATTCATAGCCTGAACCGGTACGTCTTCTTAACGTGCTGGTTATAGATTCATATCCTGAACTGATACGTCTTCTTAACGTGCTGGTTATAGATTCATAGCCTGAACCGATACGAACACATCTGCTATTTTCTTGATCGCAGGAGTTCAAAACTTAAGCATCTCTCAATAATTCTGTCTTTATCTTTGCAAACGTTAACTTAATCTTACACAAAAGCATTTGCAGACGAAATTCTATTTTCTTGAAAGAGTAGAGATCATGACCAAGTTCTTCCTCTTGGTTGAACGTTTTATCTATCGAGAAGGTCATTTCAATATCAGATCAATATTGAATTTCATTAAAGAGAATTTTAAGATGTAAAAAGGGAAAGGTAGGAGAAAAAAATAGATACTTTTTTTAAAACCTGAAATACAGATCAAGAGACGTATGTTTGAGTCTGTTCAATCCTACAACCTACTAACACTGGTGAAGAATTATTGTTGGTCTCCATTCCAAAATTACTCTTTCTATGAGGAGTTATCAGAAGATGAGTTTTTGAAAAAATAAATACCAAAACTTAGTAGGCATGCATCTGATGTTGAATTTCATAACTTATGGACTGATCAGTATTACTATTTTTGAATTTAATTTATGAATGCGGCTTACCAGAATTTTTGACAATACACTCACGAAACCTTAAATTATTTCTTAAGATCTGGCATTCAGGCACGGAATGAGTTGTCTGATCAAGCCATGAAAACCAACACACTATCAACATTCAAAACTTTAATTTAAAACAAATGGCTTCATGTAAGTAGATATCTTTCAAACTTAGGCTTAGCTGAAACAATTTACGATACACCACGATACAACGAATGATTTCTCTGGCTCTACTATCTATTTAATGCGAGACTGGTAAATGGTATTGATTTTGATAAAGTTTGCAGTTTTGAAGACACAGGAAAGTAACATTTTAAATAAATAAAAATTAAGGTAAAAATAAGAAGTACTTAATGTTGCTTTAGTTCTTGAATACTTTTAACTTCTGACTTTCAATTAATACTATTATTAGTATCCGTATTGTTATTATTAAGCCTACTATTTCCATTGGTATTATTATTGTTGTTATCTATCTATATATATAATTCTCTTCGTGGGACCATGCGACGCACCACGCAAGTATGTGCAACCGAGCATGACGAATGACCCTCGCTGGGGTCGACCAATGTATCGAGACCAACAATGGTTATTGCGTTTCACTTGCATTGTTCCTTCACAGACTAACGTGAGATTCGTAGTGTACTGGTTATCACGTCCGCCTTATACGGGGAAGGTCCAGGGTCCAAGCCCCAGCGAAAACATTGTTTTTTTATAAATAGAAGTAAAAATAAGATTTTTAAAAATCACGTTTTTATAAGTAGACTAAAAAGAAGAAAATAATTTAAAACTTATAAGTTCAAGTACTTTGATTTAATATGACTAAAAACGTGGGGCGGGCGCTTATGAGGTTTAACATATGCGGTTCACTCATTCTCTCTCTTATGGATCTCTCTTTTGCCTTCTAAATTAGAAATCTGTAATTTTTATACCAAACACCCGCCCCACGTTTTTAATAAAAAAATAATAATTCATAGATTCAGTCAGTTGTTTCATACATAGGATATTTAATATCTCGAATGTTGGTTTGCATATACCTAAATGTTAAAGGAATTAAAGCAATAATGCAAAATAAAATACATTTCAGCTGAAATCTATTTATTTGAAAAAATACACATCAGAATAAAAACTAGTGTACAGTAATACAAAACTTTCATTTATTTTTATTTTATTCATGTATTTTCCTATTGAACAATTTTATGCGGAGCGTTCGAAAAAGAGTTATTTTTGGTGCAGTAATTTGGTGCGCTGCTTTCTAAAATTAGTAGCGCCACAGACAGGACGGAAGTACGTGACATATCTTATCTTATCTATACAGACGCTCCTTCTATGCAGAAGATAGTTGCGTCCACAGACCATGACAGATGATCTGTTGGCAAGTGATGCAGCATTCACAGGCCACGGCTTTGTGGGTTCCACGCATTACCCAGCCGCCTAACTACATGTAGTGTTAGGTACCCATTCGGAGCGGGGTGACTCAGGGACACCCTAGGCCCCGGGAACAAACCCTTGCCTTCACACGGATTCGAACCCGTGACCATCGGTACGACAGTCCAGTGCGCTGCCACTCGACCACCGCGTCCCCGGTGCAAATCATGTATGTTGATGAGAACTCTCAGATAATCTGTCATTTGACAATGCTGAATAAAAATACCTCTGGTTTAAATTTGATCTCGGAATAGATTCAATTGTATGCCAGTGAAGACCTCACATACCCATTATAATTGTATGCCGGGCCTATTGTGACCCGCAGGCCTTGAGTTTGACACATGTGATTTTAAGTATTAACCAATTGCAAAAATAACTGCTATATTAGCATTCATTCGCAGGACAAGTCTGGAATAAATAATGAAATAAAAGCAAGAAGGATTAGATAAATAAACTTTTAATGACAATTTTTTTAAATCAACTACATGGCATGTAGTCATGATGACCAAGTAAAAACTTGCTAAACATTGGCTCAGAAACACGCATACAGTGAGTCTTTCCCCACCAATTTCATCAAGTAACTTCAGACACTTAACTGGGAATCAATCAATCCTTTAAAAATATGTAACAAGAGTTGGAAAAAGTTTTTTAAGATTATTTTTAAATACATCAAGCCTCACAAGTGACAACTACAGAGTAAATTATGGCATCAATAAATTTGCCATTGAGACTGCAAAGCAATAATTATTCTAAATTGGAACAAGTAATTTGGGCTTTTTTCTTAAAAAGGGACAAATAACAAGGAAACCCAGACAGCTAGCTAAGTTTAGGCGAAACATGCATAATGCATAAACAATTTATTATTCATTATCATTTTTCAGGTAAATCCTAAAGCCTAAAGAAAATTTTAATATTAAAAAAAAATATCCATGCAAAGCCAACCTTGCTGATTAGATATGGAGATTCAACTTTATTTTAAATTTTATTTTCAAATATATTCCAATATTAAAGGTAAAGGAATTTAATTATTTTGTATATAATTTATGAAAGAATGTTACCTACTTCCATTACTTGCCTCCTTTAAATTTGGTGTTTTAAAACAAAAGTTAACGTTTTATAAAGATTCAATTTATTTTAAGACCATTGTTTATTACGGGTATTATGTAAGCATTGATCCCCGTCCTTTATGATGATGACCATCATATGTTTTTTTGCACTGAACCGAGTCACCAAAAACTACTGGCCTCAATAAGACATAATAAACTTTCTGCAAAAGTTCCAGGGTGCTGCTTTTAAAATGGTAAAGCTACCCTTTTTAAAACCATTTCTGAAAGCTGACTGATATGTTTTGACATGGAGAACAAAAACTCTAAGTAAACGCACCTAGTTTAATTCAGGGAATCCTGCAACAGTTCATGTGTAATCAGCCGACCTGCTTCGTTTATTGATCATATAATTAAACATTTTTTTTTGGGAGGGGTAACCATAGAAAGCTGAAGTAATACAGTCAGGTGTTAACAGAGAAGGCAAGGACAGATCAGTCTAAGACCGAGGCAAGGAGCACATTTCACATGTGTTGTCAATGGGTTTGTTGATGAAAGTGCAGTGAACGCAAGTCCACATTGAGCCTCCTGCTTGTGAGGAGTCCTGACCCGATCCAACGGCTCCCTGGATGCTGGCTGAAAATACAGACACAAGACATAAATGATGTAAGTAGATAGTAACCAATTAAATGAAATAATATTCGGCTCATCGGTAGTTAAACCTTTTAACTATAGAGTTAAAATCAAGAAAAGGAAAATCAAAAAAATAAAAGCATATTTACCATGATCAGACATCATTGCCTCTACAGTAGCCCACTCCTCTGTTTTCATGAACTCTAAAGCTTTTATCTCATCATGGTTTTTCACTGCTTCAAAAAGTATATCCATCTTGTCCTTAAAAAAGACATTTTTGAAAGAATTGTATGGTGTATTCTTCTTGAGCTTATAAAAATACAACCCATCCTTCCAATATTTATCATAAACAAAGGGAAATCTTATTTCCAAACAATGGGAAAACAATAGAGTGCTTTATGTATTTATCTCAGTATGTTAACTATGGCATATCTATTTTAACAAAATTGTTTCATACTGTTTGTTAAAATGACATATTTTTTTACCATTGAAAGACCACATAAAAGTATTAATAGAAAGCTTTATGCAATAAGATCTTCTAAGACAATAATCCTGGCAAACAAAAAAGAATTAAAACACAGTCACACACAAATATGCCCTGTCTATCTACTTCAACACGTTCTCAGATCGCATGATGCATTTCAAGGTTTTAATTCAAGCTGTGTTGATGCTTGGCCACAAAACAAACATTGAGACAGATTTTGTTTTGAAATTGAAATGTAATATTAATATATTTCTTATCTAGTAATTTTTACCTTCAGTGGTAACATGTCAGATGTTGCCAAAAATATCAACAAGTGAAAATCAGACATGGCTTCCAAAAATTTGTTAGGAAGAAATCTTTTCAAGTATGTTGTTAAAGCAGCAAAGTCCTGAAAAAAAAGGGGGGGGGGAGGGGGGAGATTAAACATTTATTTTCAACTAATATAAAAAACTTTTTAAATTGGTCTCAAAGTTAAATGAAGCAGGCTAAAAAAAAATTGTTCATAATTTTGTATAAAATTTGTCCGATGATGTGTACCTTGTTTCAACAAAATAATATTTTTTTCATTTGCAATCATATCCATATCATTTATTTTACAAATATTGGTTCACACTGATGAATTCTGTTCAGTTTTGGTACTACCCCTGCCCTGACAACAGCAGTTAAGTCACTTGGTGCCAATGGGGACGCGTTCTAGGGGCATGGCTCCTGATGTTTGCATGCACATAAGGCAGAAGTAGCTACTGCACTCAAAGAGCGAATGACTTCAAATAAGCAAGCATTTACTGATGTCAAGGAACACAGATGACATGAGTATAATTGCCTTTAAAGAATTTTAGGTATCAAGGGGACTTCCGTACCAATGACAACAAAACAAAACAAAAAACCTATTGAGGCTGGTATCCTAAGCAACCGCTTTGTCTCTGTCACTAGATTAGTATTGTGAGGGGTGCTTATTTAGAGCCAGGAGTGACAACACGACCTTGAGAGTAAGTACTGTGAAGATTACTGCTGTCATCAGCTAAGGAGTTACCTTCTAGAGAGGCCATGTTCAGTGCTTGGCCTCCGATGTAGGCTCAGTGAAGGTCCACCTTCGGTAAGTCTACAGCCAGGTGGGGCCAAAGTGGTAGTGGGTCAGGGTAGGGAAATTCCACTTTTATGAATGTTTACCTGGTCATCCAGATGGCCAATCAATAGGGTGTACCATGGGAGATTCTCTCTTTTAATACGAGGGTGTTCACCAAAAGTCCTAACGTTAGGTCCATGATCGCATTCCATGGTTTGATATTTAATTGGGGTGTTCTCCTTTTTTTCTTCTTCTTTTTTTCAAAGCCTTATTTTAAGCCTCACCTGAGTTTGTCCAATATGTTCCCTATTTTCTACAGGAAAACTTTCCATCTGAATATTAGATTTGAAGGTATAGTGAAAGTCTGATGCAAAAGCTGCTGGAATTGTGACCAGCAAATATTCAACTGGTAGAGGTCTTGCAATGTGTGTCACCTCATTGCCGTAATTATCTTTGTCCTGAAGGAAATATATACAATAAAACATCCAGAACTTTTAAAATAATAATTAATGTGTTTTTAATGCACCTAATCAGCATTTGTATTTAAATTACCACAGGGGTATTTTTTTTTAAAAATATTTTTTTTCCTAGGTTGATGTAATTGGTCTTGATTAACACTTTCTATCAAGAGCTTAAATATTTTTAGAGCAATTATTTACTTATGTACCTTATAAAAGACGTCGGGCACATACTGCTCATTGCCAGACTCTTTGATGAATCCTAGCTGAGGCACATCTTTTGTTGGAACAAAACAGTCGTCTCTGACCAGGGCCATGCATTGATTTGAAACTTGATAACCTTCAAAGTGAATCTGGTTGTCGTTGTCACCTAGCACAGAAATAAAAAATCTTTAAACTATTGTATAAGGAAGCTGTTGCCAATGGAAATAACATTTAATCATATAATTAATCTTCCCACATCATCACTGCAATTATGATATAAAGAAAAGTCGGATAAAAGTAAACCATGTTATAAACCAGTTCTTATTGATTTTTCACACTTACCAGTTACAACCACTGTTACAAACTTTGATCCAAAGTGACCATCTGGAGACAGTCGGCATGGGCTGGTAAATCTATTCTGGTAATCGGCTGCCATGATGCACTCCTCGGCACTCAAAAAGTGAGAATCCTTAACATGATAACAATCTTAACAATTATTCCTTCATCTTTTTGGGAAAATAATATTTTTGTAATCAATACATACAATTTTAAACAAAAAAAATCATTTTATACATCAAATGAATGGAGTCACTTACAATATTGCCCCTGAAGTTCTTGACAGTTCCCTTTGACAAATCATCAGCTACAAGGTCTGTAAATATCCACCCAACTGGTCTCAACCCCATCTTTTCAGCAGCAGCCACTACAAGTGCTTCTTTTGGATCTGGTTTAAGTTCAATTTTATTGACTGTTGTTTGCTGAGTAAATAACAGAAATAAGATTTCAGGAAATATAGACTTTCATAAACACAATTTTACAGACATTCAACATGCCGGCTGAAATTATGTAGTTGTATAAATAAATGTTTATTTACTTGCTTACTGAAAATGACATTTTTTAAAAATAGAAATGTATTGCTTATACTCGAGTGTAAGCTGATTTAAACTACAATCAATTAACCCCTGATTGGTCACTTGAAAAGTTAAATTTTACATTTCTTCAACGATCACTATGGTAAACTCATGTCAGCCTTGTGTATGTAACTGAATTAGCTAACCACACTATGTTTTTACAGTAACATATAATCATTTAAATAGTATAATTATAACATATTCTGATATAAATAAACTATATATTTACTAACTGTACTGTTTTTAATTTAAAAAAAAATAAATATTTTGTTGCACTTTCAATATGGCATTTGTCATGTTGATAAAAATTTATAAAATGAGTTACACGTGTATAAGACAACCCCCTGACTTTGGCCTTGAAGTTTTGAGAAAACAAAACTAGACTTATACTTGAGTATATATGTTACATAAATTATCATTTTACAAGATTAGGAGAAACTCAAGTCAAGCTTAAATGATATTAACATCACTTTATGACAATTGTTACTATTTTAAGAAAGAAGTTTTCAACATCTGACAAACATATTTCATAGACTATCTTATCTTATCTCATATTATCTTTATAGACGCTCCTTCTATGCAGAAGATAATTGCGTCCACAGACCATGACAGATGATCTGTTGGCAAGTGATGCAGCGTTCACAGGCCACGGCTTTGTGGGTTCCACGCATTACCCAGCCTCCTAACTAATGTTAGGTACCCATTCGGAGCTGGGTGACTCAGGGACGCCCTAGGCCCTGGGAACAAATCCTTGCCTTCACATGGATTCGAACCCGTGACCATCGGTACGCCAGTCGAGCGCGCTGCCACTCGACCACCGCATCCCCACTATGGTAGAAGTGCTACCAGATTTGAATGTTAGGTAAACAGTTTTGACAGAGGAAAACTGCTGTAAGTTTAAAAAAAAATCCCAAAAGGTGTTCACGATAATTCAGGTATGTCAAAATATCAGGACTTCACACTCTATACACTCTGTCTGTGTTACTGGACCTGCTCAAAATGGTTTACCTGTGGCGGTTCATAGATTGCAGCTACTCTAGCTCTAATTCCCAGTGGTACATCTTTAAACATTTCATAGCGACCAAATAAAATTCCAAGGCGTTGGCATCCTGAAAAGCGCCAGTAATTGAGGAACCTGTCAGCGACTGCAGGATTTTCAAACATAATGTTGTCAACGTGTCTGTATTCCTGTGGGTAGAGTGAAAAAGTTTCCGTAACAAAAAAATTTATCTGAAACATTAGTGTATTTTATTGAAAACTATAATTTTTCCATCGAACATGTCAACATTACTTCATTAAATCAAGTGAGTTACAAAATGTATGGTCACACATCAAAATCTATGTAAAAAGTTTTTGCTTCTTTATTTATTACATATTATGAAAGTATAAATATCTTAACCCAAAAACTGTCATAAAGATCAAATGATTGGGTCTGAGGCGGCTGTTGTGGTGTTGGGACCAGTTCAATCAGCAGCTACTAAAATTTACATTTTAAACGTGAATCACAATTTGTATGGCTTTTAAAGGACAGAACTTTTTTAATACTTGAAATATAGTTTAACTCCCTTACTGTTGAAATTGATGTGGCTTTATCTAGTTAACACTTTGAAATGGCTTAAATTTTGAAGTGTTTTTTCCTTATTTAAATTCCAGTGATATTGTCTATATTGTTCGCTATAGTTATGTAATTTGCTCAAATATAAATTTAATTATATAATATTCTGAAGGATGGGGGAGGGAGGGGGGGGTGTGTTTTGTTTGCAGCTTATATTCTATAAATAACACAAATTGTGCTAAATTTATTTATAAGAAGGACATGATTTTACTATCTTACCTGCCTATTCAAAGTTACTGCACTTGGTTGACATTTGGTACAAATACCCCCTGGCCAAGGTGGGTGCTCCTTACAGCCAGGCTTTATTTTACAACTCAAGTTTTCCAGGTTCACAAATTTCCCCCTGTATTTTACAATTGAAACTATAATGTAAATTTTGATAATAATTTTCTCCTGCTACACATGTTTTTTAAAAAAGCATCAATCAACACGTTATGCTTCACACCTAAACAAATAATTCCAGCTATAGATCTTAAAGCTTCTTTAAAAAAATATTGTAATTTAAAAAAGTCTGTATCTATGATTGTAACAAAAATTATGGAATTCATGTTTTCTGGTGTAGTAAAAAAATAATAATGAGGAAGGGCCATGAGAGAAATTTTTCCTCATGGATAAATCCTCATTTCTTTATTGATATAACTGAAACTCATAATGTATATAGTTAAAGATTTATAATCCGTATATACTCGTTCTAAAGCCGATCTTTTTTGGACAAAATCTAGGGGAAAGGGTTGGGGGGGGGGTCGGCTTACAAGCGGGTCTTAGGTGATTTCTGCATGTACATTGAATAATGGTATTGTTACTGTAGATCATCAAGGTCCTTTTCTACATTCTACAAGATTCGACTTCTCTACTAGAAGCTGTAAAATATTATTAAACATCTGCACTTACCTTATTTAATCATTTTATTTATTTTTGTGAATGTTTTAATAAATTGTTTTACAAATTTTGTTTTCAACAACGAATTTTAATGTACGCGCTTTCGCCACTGTTTACCAGAGAAAAAAAAAGAAAAAAATACTGGTAACTCTTAACTAACAAAGAGCACAAAGACAAAGATAGGTAGTACAAACTAAACAATCATAATGACCAATTTAGCTCGTAGTTTTTAAAAAAATGTGTACCATTTTGTTTACGATGTCCTATTATTTTTTTGGGGTCGGCTTACGAGTGGGTTACACAATTTTAATACTATTCTCTTCCAAAAGGGGGGGGGTGGCGTGCTTATGAACGAACGGGCTATAGAACGAGTATATACGTTATGTATTATTTCTAAAAAATCACATTGATCTTGCCTGTTCATTTAACTTATGAAAGACAAATGTTAAAAATCAATGATTGTCTTCTTGACAGAGAAATGAGCTTTTTTCCCCCTGTTTTCTAAAGGATCGGCGCTTTTAAAGACTTACTTGTCAACCCCTCCGGTAAGTTTTCTTATGTATGAGTGGAAAGACAAGAATTTTATTGGTGGATCACATTTGCTGAGAAACTCCTGATCATAAGGCTGTTAAGAAGAGAAGTAACATTGTATTCACACTAGTAGTTAAAAAAAAAGTATTAACATATATTAAAATAAGCCTTTCTCTTTATTTTTGTATAGTGATCAGGGTGTTTAGTAATCTCTGAAGTCCCAGAAATGGTCAAGACTTAAAGTTAAACAAATAACAAACAATAGTTAATATTAATAAAAATTTAAATTATATATAATAATTTTAATACCCCTCCATGCAGAAACCATGAGAAGAATATGGCGGTACCAGCTGTTTATGAAAAAAAGGCATCTGGGAACCCAATTTACAAAGGACATTATTTTATAACTACTTTGACATATAGTGGTGATATTAAATTTAAATTAGACTATAAATACCTCTAGTGGAACACAATGGAGGCATTTACCTTGAGGCCCATGCCTACACCTATGTATCAAAGAAGAAAATGTAAAGAATAAAGGCAAATATTTTTGAGACATTTGTCAGTGTTTCCCAAAAGGTCTGCAACAAAGCACACTTATAAATCTCCAAAACTGCAACAGTTGCTTTTGTGTGATATCTTTAACAAAAAAAATCTACAAAAACCTTTACAAATATGAGGCTCACCGGTAAAGGGTAGTGACAGGCACTGATATGAGGAAAATATGGTTAAGTCCAAAACTACAACTTCAAATATTTGTGGTTAAGAAAGTTATAATAATAATAAAGAGAAAAGCATTTTATTATAAGAAGTAATTAAAAATAAATCTGTTCATTAAAAAAAATGTTCCGTCTCTCAAAATGAGTGCGTAGCAGCACAGAACTTACAATTGCTCATTCCTGTTCCTATAAATTTTCCCATCCTCTTCCCTTAATAATCTGTCCACCTCATCTTCCACAACATCAGGTACAAGGCTGGCCAGACCTGTTTCACTGGATGGGTTTGTTGGGAAATCAGCTGCAGCCACAGCCGCTGCTGCCTCTGCCCTCCCTTTCTGGCTGAATTCTATGAACAGCATGTCCCCATGCCTGAGAATAAGAAAATGGATGCATATAGCGAGTCTTACAGAATGTCAACCACCCGCCTCTAATAAAATATTTAAAACTAGACATAAACTATAAGGGTGAGCACCCCCCATTGAATTCACTTGATATATAAATACAGCAATGAATTTTATAAGAATTGCAATTAATTCTGACTTCTAGGAAATCTATTTTGAGCTTTTATTGAACTAAGTGTTACAGCGATGTGTACTAGTATCTGGAGAATTACTTCATCTGTGATTATACACTCATAGTACAGGTAGGGTTGATGGCATCTATTCAGCTAAAAACCTCATCTTGTAATGATTAACTGAAATCCAAATACAGTGGGGCCCACTTAACTCGAGCCCTGGTTAACTCGCCAGCTCTATTAAGTGGACGTTTTTTTTGGAACCGCCAAATTCTCTCTTTGTCTTTGCATTTTTTCATCGGTTAATTCGATTTTTTAAAGTCGCCAGCCGTAATATTTCGAGCACAAAAGAGTGCCAAATTTGCAACTTAATGTCGGTTACCTCGATCCCCGTCTGTTCGCCTAGCAATGCACTTTGGCATTTTTAGTTCAAAATAGTGTTGACATCTCGCTTTCTTCGAGACTTCCGGCTATTGTGTGATTCTACGAGATTTCAATAAAAATTACCGGATGTTTTTACTTTCAATTTCATTCCGTTATATTGAGTATGTATTCACCAGAGGTACTCGAAATGGCGATAGTGGTCTTTAATCCGTCATTATTTCGCTGTGCATGTTATATTATTATTAAACTTAATTTATTCTCTGATGCATTAATCATTTTATTTTTTAAGATAAACGAATATCTTTAGAAAAGAAAATAAAGGTTTGTATCGAATCGAGAATCGACGGTGGTTTTTATATTTTATATAATTAAATAAAAAATTATTATTATTCTTTTAAAAGTTTGTTGTTGCTTTGTTACCAGTAAGATACGTGACTGTGACTAACACGCGCGTGACGCTGAAATCAAATCATTTTCTTAATATTCTAGTAGATATATAATATACACGTCATCACTGTTGTAGGTCGAATTCTGATAAGATCAAGGCCGCATTTGTTACTATTTATATTACAAGTTACATGTATCATTTGATTGACGGAGGAAATTCGAGTGCGGTCTCATAGTGACAGATATCCTGCACGTCAAAAGCATTAAACTTAAAATTACCATATTGATATGTTTATTTTTTTTTAAATTCGCCGATTCGACGGGCATTGCAAACACGCGCCATGAGGCGAGGCGAAAAAATTTGACCTTTAACGCATGCACAGACAATTATAAACTGGTAACTTTTTAAAAAAAATTAAATTGAATCGAAACATGACCACAGAGACGTAATCAAAGTCATTTTACTTTTACTTCGGCAAAAAATATATACATGTATACGTATATATATATAAATTACCGACTAGTCATAACTTTTCCCGACTATTTCCCGACTTTCAAGACCGGGAAAATTATTTTAAGAGAATTCTCCACTGAGTGGGAACCCTGGGTTATATTTAAATTGATTGCTGTCTCACCCCCATAACGTTATATTTAAACGGTCCTTAAAAAGGAACGGTCTTAACCTTAGGAAAGAGTGAAGAAATATTAGGGTCCCGATACGATTCTGATTAAATCATTAATCGTCCCATCACTAATTAATGCACATCATGTATATAATTATAAAGAAATTTCAAGCGCATGTTAATATTTTGCCGCCATATTGGTTTTCGTTAAAGTCGGTGATCGGTTATCTCAGCGCCATTTTTCATACCCCGAGGCCGTTGACTTAAGCGGACCCCACTGTATCAGTTTCCACCTGCTCCTGTCTTATCTATAACACAGTCAACTTTACTTGCCCCCCCCCCACCTAACCCTACCTATTTATTTGCTGTAGCAAATAAGAATAAGATTTTCTTTAAAATCATTAACAGTTTTCAATCAATATTTTAAACATTGAATAATAGTTGCTTTCTCTGAGTTTATCTGCCACATACACATGTTATTCCTGTCCCTTTTGACCTCTGCACCAGAAGCGAAATATATATATACATTTTAAAGAAATTTAATTCTTTGGTTTTAACATTAGAGAAGAAAAACTAGATTTTATAAAGTTCTTTACAGTTTATGAGAAATAAATTTATATTTCAATTACTAGTTTATGATAATCAGTAAAATGAATGCATATACAAAATTAGCGTTTTGATTGATAAAGAGTAAAGATATTTATAGGTGGTAAGACAGCAGTTCTTATTTAACTAAAACTTATTAAGCTTTACTACTTTTGATTAGAAGAAACATGCATTTATTTAGGGCTTCAATGTTTAACGCAGTTGCATAAAGATACATACTTAATCTGGTAGTCACTTAATTTTTTGGAGCGTGAAGCACGCAGAAAGTTTTTTCTATTTCTTTCCTTGTATAGCTCCCAACCTGTGTCTCCAAGTGAAAATAGCTGTTGGACCTGAAATACATTTTCAAACATTTAAGAATTCAATTACCGCTACCTCTTTCTTATTTACACTTGCGAAACAATTCACAATATCCCAATTGTTTCAACATTATAAAATCATTTGATTGTATAACAAATTTATTTATTCTGATACAAACCCGTTCAAGAAATGATGTCATAGTTTCAGAGCTTTGTGCATCAATGCGCTTGGTCCCATGCTCTGGAGACTGTATACGAATAACCTGTCGTATATATATGTAAAATACATGTATAAATGTTCTAGATATTTAAAAAAAAATTTTTTTGTAATTAATGGAAGGCAATATATTTTTAGATTATCAACAATATGGGTGACACCCGAAAATTATTTAAAATTTGAGTTCATTTTGTAACAGGCCAGCCACTGGCACTCAGTAAATAGGGATCATAGTAACAAAAGGAGGAGAAAACACCAAATTACATGGAAGATAACCTCACAAGGAAAAGGTAAATGGATATGGTGTGTTAATAAAATTAAAACCATATCAAATCACAAGAACATTCAGCAAGTATAAAATCTTATTGCTAAAGTTCTAATGCTGCTATGCCTCTCCTTAAAGTTGACAGTATAAGTCAATATCAACATTGGTATCCGCTATTAGTAAAAAAAAATAGTATGAAGTCAGTAATGTTTAGTCAAAGTTTCAATTTAGAATAATGCCCAATGATTTTAGGATAGTTTATAGAAAAGGTAAGGTGCTTTTAGATGTACTTTTGTTTACTGGATGAAAGACAGACTTCCTCCTCCCAGAGAATAGTTCCTTACACCCAACCTGGGGTGCACAGTAGCAGTTATTAGGGCAAACTAGAGGAGATGATTTTTAAATTTATTTTTTAAGTCCAAAGAGTATAAAATATGTAAAATAGGTCAACTTATAAAAATAAGTTCAGCATACAAATATAATTATAATAAATGCTGTAAGGCTAAGCCATTAAATAGGATAACTCTTTGCTCTTTAAAAAGATGTCCGATGGGATGTACATTGTATCTAGATTTACATAAGTGTAGTATTTATTTTTGACTAGCAACAAAGCCCGTCCAAGGACGGAATAAGTGTAGGGTGACCTGTAAAGCTCATGGTAGGACATCCCAACATTACCCACCCCTGTCCGTCCAGAGACCCTACCTCCCCCCCACACTGCGGTCTGTCCAGAGATCCTACCTCCCCCCCCCAATCCGCGGTCTGTCCAGAGATCCTACCCCCCACACCGCGGTCCTGTCCAGAGACCCTACCCCCCCCAACACCACAGTATGTCGCGAGACCCTACATCCCCTCCACCGCAGGTTTGTCAAGAGACCCGCCGTCTCGACCGGCCATACATGTGTATCACGTCAAAAATACTATACATTATAGTTATAACAACATTACCCACCCCCGTCTGACCAGAGACCCTACCTCCCCCCCCCACCGCCGGTCTGTCCAGAATCCCCCCCCCCAACACTGCGTCTGTCCAGAGTTATAATAAATAACCCATAAAAACAAAGTTTTTGACCACAAATCCCAACACGTACCGCTCAAAATAAACTCTTGGAAAAAAACTGCACCAAAAATAACTCATTTTGAACGTCGTTCAATATGTAAATAAAATTTAATTTTTTACCGCCAGTGATTGGCTGTAGGAGTCTGTATGAAGGGACCAATCGTTATCGATGACCGCACAGAAAATGCCTTATATTATATAGGCCTAGGATAGATGTATTTTTTATGCAACCTATATTTAAGCACTAGTACTTTGGTAATGAATTTTTAAATTTTAAACTAAATAAAGACCACAGTATCAAAGGGAAAATTTTTTTATTAAATGACAACAAAATAATTCTTTTATCTTTAGTTTATTTAAGCTATGAATTGATTTTTAAAAAAGGAATAGACCTCCCATTCTAAGGCTAAATAAGTTATACATTCCCTTAATATTCGTGTTAGTTATCTTATCTTATCTGTTTCAGACGCTCCTTCTATACAGAAGATTATTGCGTCCTACGCTTATCTATGGTTTGTGTTAAGTCCTGCATTCTTATTAGAGTTTTAAATGTTGATAAAGTGTTGGCTTTCCTGGATTCTTCAGGCAACCCATTCCATGCCTGAATTCCGGACGGGAAGAACGAAAATTTGTATGAGTTTGTTCTTGCATACGGAATAAGAAAGGTGTTTTTATCCTTATGTCTATCTGAGGGTTGTATTAAGTTATCTTTGTGTTGTATTTCTAAATTAGAGTTAATTGCTTTATGTATGATTACTACTTTACTCTTGGTTCTTCTATCCTCTAGTGTTTCAAGGTTTAATGATTTAACTAATGGTGTTATTCTTGTCAGTTTTGAATATTCTCCAGTAATGAATCTGGCAGCTCTTTTTTGGATTTGTTCTAGTTTATCAATGTTTTCTTTGGTGGATGGGTCCCATACAGAAGATGCATATTCTAGTATAGGTCTCACCAAAGTGAGATAGCATTTTAGTTTTATATCTTTATTACATTTGTAAAGGTTTCTTTTTATAAAGCCTAAGGTTTTGTTTGATTTTTTAATAACTTCATTGACATGGGGATTCCATGATAATTTCTCATTTATTATGACCCCTAAGTATTTTGCATCTTTAGTTTGGGTTAGTTCCTTTGGCATGAATGAAATATTTTGAATTTATTTGTTTCTTTTTCTTTGTTACTCTTAACAGCTGACACTTTTCTGGGTGGAAACTCATACTCCAGTTAGTTTCCCATTTTATCAATTCATCTAGGTCTTTGTGTAAAATTTTGCTATCTTGCTCTGATTTAATTGTTCTATAGATTATACAATCATCAGCAAATAACCTAACTTTTGTTCCTGTTGAGATATTGGGTAAATCATTTATATATATTAAAAAGAGTAAGGGACCTAGCACAGTTCCTTGTGGAACTCCTGAATTGACCTTTATTGGTGCAGATTTAGATCCATTAATTATTACAGTTTGCTCCCTGCCCAAAAGGAAGTCTTGGATCTCCGCCCCACACTGCGGTCTGTCCTAGTTGTTAGGTTCAAAAATGGTTTCATAGTGTTTTGACATGGAACACAGTATACCCAGGCCAAAGCCCATATTTTGATGGCAATGATGGGTAAACTGCGGCGGTTTAAGCCTTTAAGCAGATCTACTGGTGCACTGCCGCAATGTAGTAGATTCAGTAGAATTCTACTTGTACTTTGTAGAAGAATGTAACAATAGAAATGTAGTTTAAGTGGTCAATTTGATAAAAAAATATGTCCACATTTTAAAGTTCATACTGATAGCATAAACTGATGTGATCATCTTTGATAGTTAATGAAAAAGCATGATTGAATCAGACTCTCCTTGATAAATTGCTGCAGTTTCTGCAGCCAGATGCTAATTTCAAGTTCAATTAAAAATTATTTTTAGTTGTCTCCAATTATTTTACTAATGAAATACTTATATAATTTTTTAAAATCCTAATTCTTTTTGTAACCAAGGTTAAAACATCAGCGACCTATTTACAATGTTTAGCTGTCTATTTTTTTAATTTTGGATTTTAATAAATTTTTGTAGGTTCTAATAATAATTTATTTTAATATAGATAAACTGTTAGTCAGTAAATATATGAGTAATTTCTGTTTCAGTTTATGAATTACCAATTGGGGCATAGTTTTAAATTGGTATTTCCACAGGTGACAAAGATTTCACACTTTAGTAAAACTAATTTGATAAATATAAGCTTATTTGTAATGTTTTTTTTTGTGAACCAGCAGATCACTCTCCAGTGATGAGGCAAATTTCAGCCATGAATGTTTGGGTAACGTTGTGCTCCCGTTTAGACGAGATAAAATTATAAAAGTGTTAAATACTTAAAGAGATAAACATTCAAATAATTTTGAAACAAAGTTATTTGACTATTTTTAAAAATTATTTTATTGGTTAAAAAAAATAAAAGATAAAAAAGAAAATCTACAAAACAGAAACAAGTAGCTCTCTTGCAATGGAATACAATAATGTATCTTGTGGTTGTTAATAGTAAACAACATGGCTGTCACTAGGCCAGTAGAACTACATCTCCAACTTCAAATGGAAGGTTTAAAAAATCTATATACAACCGCAAATTTCGGTAAAAGCAAAGAGAGCGGTGCGCTCCATATATGGCATTCTTGGCTGCTAAATTTGTCGGTTTTTTTTCTATTTTACTTTTTAAAAATAGACAGCTAAACCTAACCCAGACCCTAAAAAACTAAAACTACAACCTTAACTACATTTATGGATAAAATAATTGCACTTATTCCCTTTCCAAGTGTAAAGATATAACATTTCTTTTCCCGGAAGTATGCCCTACTCTGTCATAACAATGAACAATGATAGCACCGTTCTCTTTGCTTTAGCCCAAATTTCTTCTTGAAAAATCATTTTTTATTTTAAATATGATAATCAACATTTCTGTGTTGGCTAATTAAAAAAAATCACCTTGTTCCGACTAGTAAAGATTTAATTAAAGGTAAGCGTTATTTGCACGGTTTTGGCAGTGCGAATAATGTCCAACATTATCCGCACGGTAAACCGTGCGGATAATGCCTAGCGTTATTCGCACTGCCGCATGGTTTTGACCGTGGGAATGATGCCAAACGATATCTAAAGGCCTTGGACTTGGGTAATGCATATAAATATTTTAATAAAAATTAACAAATAATACTAACAGTCTAACAGTCACTGTTACAGACTCTCACTTTAAAATTTTAAAGTAATGGGGCATAGAGTAATATATCAATAATTATAAACCACCACAACACAAAGCACACTGACTACACCTCTATCTTAAGCACAATAAAGGAAATCTCCTTCAAACAATGGAAACATAAAATATGTAGATATAAGCAAAAACACTTAATCTTAATTTTGCTCCTCTCAGGCGACATAGAACTTAACCCAGGCCCAGTATCAACTAAATGTCAAATTTGTATTAAGGCATGCACCACCAAACAAGGAACCATTCAGTGTGACACCTGCAATGAATGGTACCACATTGCATGCCTGCATTCTAACACACCAAAGCACATAGCAATAGGCCTAAGAAATAAATATGCATCTTGGCACTGCATACATTGTGGGTTGCCCCAAATCAGTTCAGATTTATTTAACTATAAGGACCTGATCACCACAAACTCTTACAGTGTTTTGGCTAATCCTTTTATAAATAAACCATTAGATAAAATGAAACCTACCACACAAACCCATAAAAGTACCCATAAAAAATCTAATAATAATAATAATCAAAACATTCTCAAAACACTAATAGTTAATTTCCAAAGCTTAAAAAATAAAATTCCAGATTTAGAACTACTTATAAAAACAGAAGAACCAGACATAATTGCTGGTTCTGAAACTTGGTTGAACCCCAACATATATAACTCTGAGATTTTAAACACCAATTATAATATTTTTAGGAAAGACAGACCAGACAATTATGGAGGAGTGCTACTTGCAATTAAATCAAATATCATAGCTGAAGAAATTACTACACAGCCAAATTTTAATATAGAGTCTATTTATTGTAAAATAATTACACCAAACTCATCCCCACTTATTGTAGGCAGTATATATAGACCTCCGAATACAAACCTAGAATTTAGAATACATGAACAATCTTTGTAGTCAATTAACTTTCATAAAAGAGAATAATAAAAATGCAGTTCTATGGATTATGGGGGACTTTAATCTTCCAGATATAAATTGGAAAAATTATACAATTGATAACCATCAAACTAACAAAGAAATTAATGAACACTTTTTAGACACTATAAACAACATAAACCTAGAACAGATAGTAAAAACAGCAACAAGGAAAAATAAAACACTAGATTTATTCCTAACAAATAGACCAGGACTAGTGTTAGACTATAAAATAATTCCAGGACTGTCCGACCATGATATTGTTAGGGTCACCAATACAATAAAAACTAAAATTAATAAGATACCTAGAAGAATAATCTATCTTTGGAATAAATGTAATTCAATAAAACTACACCAATCAGCGGCTAACTTCCAACAAACTTTCCTAAGTAAATTTAACACAAATAGCCCAGTAGAAGAAATTTGGAAAGATATAAAAACAAATCTAAAAACTATAATGGATGAGAATGTTCCAACAAAACTAACATCAAATAAAATTAACAAATGCTGGTTCAATTCTAGATTGAAAAAGCTATGCAAACTAAAAGAGAACTTATTTAAGAAATATAAAGCTACCTATTCATATAGGATACACAAAAAATACTTAAAGATTAAACACTTGACACAAAAACTTAGTCGAAACCTCCAAAATGAATATATAAACAATGTAATTACCAAAGATAACAATAAAAACATATGGTCCTTTATCAAATCTAAAAAAATGGAACCTTCAGGAATAGCCACACTAAAAGGCTCAAATAATAAAACCTATAATGATAATGAAACTAAAGCTAATATCCTTAACACATATTTTGCATCATCTTTTTCTGCCTCAGGCGACAAGAAAGTTTTAATAAATTTAAATAAAATGGAGGAAATAGGTAACATAACTGTAGATGAGATAGGTATATATTCACTCCTAAAAAACTTAAAAATAAACAAAGCTACTGGCCCAGATGATTTGCCTGCAAGATTATTAAAAGAACTAAGCAATGAACTGTCCCCAATCCTTGTAGTTCTCTTTCAAGCCTCTCTAAACCAGGGTAAAGTGCCCCAGGATTGGAAATTAGCTAACGTAACTCCACTCTTTAAGAAAGGGGATAAATCAGACCCTGGTAATTACAGGCCTGTATCACTTACTAGTATCACCTGTAAATTACTAGAACACATAATATATAGTAGAATAGTTAACCACCTTGACAAATATAATGCCCTATGCCCACATCAACACGGCTTTAGAAAAAACAGATCATGTGAAACACAATTAATAGGTTTAATAGATAAACTATCAAAAGGCTTGGACAAAAATGATCAAATAGATACAATATTACTAGACTTCTCAAAAGCATTTGACAAAGTTCACCACCTTAGTTTACTTAAAAAACTTAACTACTTTGGAATCTCAGGTTCCTTACATCACTGGATCCAAGACTTCCTTTTGGGCAGGGAGCAAACTGTAATAATTAATGGATCTAAATCTGCACCAATAAAGGTTAACTCAGGAGTTCCACAAGGAACTGTGCTAGGTCCCTTACTCTTTTTAATTTATATAAATGATTTACCCAACAACATCTCAACAGGTACAAAAGTTAGGTTATTTGCTGATGATTGTATAATCTATAGAACAATTAAATCAGAACAAGATAGCAAAATTTTACAAAAAGACTTAGATGAATTGATAAAATGGGAAACTAACTGGAGTATGTCTTTCCACCCAGAAAAGTGTCAACTGTTAAGAGTAACAAAGAAAAAGAAACAAATAAATTCAAAATATTTCATTCATGCCAAAGAAACTAACCCAAACTAAAGATGCAAAATACTTAGGAGTCATAATAAATGAGAAATTATCATGGAATCCCCATGTCAATGAAGTTATTAAAAAATCAAACAAAACCTTAGGCTTTATAAAAAGAAACCTTTACAAATGTAATAAAGATATAAAACTAAAATGCTATCTCACTTTGGTGAGACCTATACTAGAATATGCATCTTCTGTATGGGACCCATCCACCAAAGAAAACATTAATAAACTAGAACAAATTCAAAAAAGAGCTGCCAGATTCATTACTGGAGAATATTCGAAACTGACAAGAATAACACCATTAGTTAAATCATTAAACCTTGAAACACTAGAGGATAGAAGAACCAAGAGCAAAGTAGTAATCATACATAAAGCAATTAATTCTAATTTAGAAATACAACACAAAGATAACTTAATACAACCCTCAGATAGACATAAGGATAAAAACACCTTTCTTATTCCGTATGCAAGAACAAACACATACAAGTTTTCCTTCTTCCCGTCCGGAATTCGGGCGTGGAATGGGTTGCCTGAAGAATCCAGGAAAACCAACACTTTATCAACATTTAGATCTCTAATAAAAATGCAGGACTAAACACAAACCATAGATAAGCGTAGGACGCAATAATCTTCTGTATAGAAGGAGCGTCTGTAAACAGATAAGATAAGATAATGGGGGTGAGACTGCAATCAGGCTTTTAAATAGGTAAATGTATAATATAAAAACAGGGTATTAGTAGGCCTGACAGGACGTAACACAACAGCGAACGTTTCGGCAAAGAGCCTTCCTCAACGGACAAATAGTACACAAATGAAACGAATAAAATGAAATAAAATTTTGACCGTGAGAATAATGTCGAACTAATTCAATTGTCATTTTAACCGTCTTTCGAGTGTCTGGAATCTTATATTTGTATCCATTTTAGCAATAATCTGAGCGGACCTTCATATCATTTGTTAATGATTAATCATTAATTAATTAATTAGTAATATATGTACTACGGATTTAGCTGATAAAAAACTATACTATTATTAACTGTTCCAGTGCAATCAACTTTGTATTTTTATTCTGTGTAATTATGAAGTACCTTTTTATTAACTTTCATACATATTATTTAATTGGACGAAAAAGAATAATTATTATTCTCCCCAAAACTAGCATTGTACCTGTCGTCAACATAAATCCATTAAGTTAATTTAATTTAAAGCATGAAAAAACGAAAGACGATACAATGGTATAGTGTATAGCCAGTATAGCATAAAAATTTTAAAGTGAGAGTCTGTAACAGTGACTGTTAGTAACAGAGTAGATAAGACAGGCATGGGTGGGGGGATAATAAAATGTTTCTGGGAAAGAGCCTGCTTGAGTGTTTGTAAACATCCTCACTGAGGTTGTAAAATACCCAAAAGTAAGACCGTCCTAGGATTCGATCCGCGTACCATAATGATAAATTGAACTAAGCTAGATTAACCACTCAACTGGAGAAGCTGATGAAATTATTTGTTATTTTAAAATTATAAGTAATTATCATTAATTGCACACTAATCAATTTTTATGGCAATGGTACTTTAAAATTTCAGTAATCATGACATTTTAATATGTGTTAGCATATAAATTACACATTTTAGCCTAAATCGAGTGATATCGGCCATTATTTTATCTACATCGGGCGCGTTTTTTTTTCATTGTGACCAGCCACAATAAGTAATACGCATGTGCCGTCGACCCATGCGTACAATACTCAGCATTATCCGCACTGCCAAAACCGTGCGAATAATCACTTCTTAAATTAAAACATTTGTCTTGTATGATATATTATAATTATATATTAGTATTATTAGTAGTAATTAGTACTATTACTATTATCAGTTATCTATACAGACGCTCCTACTATGCAGAAGATTATTGCGTCAACAGACTGTGCCGGTCTGTTGGTAAGTGACCCAGCGTTCACAGACCACGGCTATGAGGGTTCCACGCAGAAGCGTAACTGGGTTCTTGACGCCCTTGGCTAATTTAATTTTGGCACCCTTTATTTAAATAAAAATTTAAAAATTATACATTTAGCGGTGCCCTTTTGAAGTGGCGCAGGCCGGCGCCCTTGGCAATTGCCCCAATACCAAGCCGTTGTTACATCACAGGTTTCACGCATTACCCAGCCGCCTTTGTTTCCCTAACTAGTGTTAGGAACCCATTCAAAGCTGAATGGACTCAGGGACACCTTTAGCCTTAGCCCCGTGAACAAATCCTTGCCTTCAAAAATCCATGTCAAGGCAAGGATTTGTTCCTTCTGTCTACCACACCACATGGAACTATATTAAAGGACTTAAATATTTATGATAAATATAAAAAGTTTATATTTTCCAGTTTATTATTCATTTTGTTGATTTTGTAGGGATTTAAAGAATTTAAATGTATTTAAAAAATTCAGTTGCACAATCACAATCCATTGTCAAACGTGTGATCAGATCTTTAACTGTTTCCTAGTCTCAGGTTTAAAACCAAAATTTTATGAGGTAAAAGTAAGTTCTTTAAGTTGAAAAATATTCATCTTAGTTAGAGTGAGGTGTCAACTTAATACCTTGGGATCATGCAATGAAATATTAACTTATAATTATAATTTATAGTTTAACCTCAGGCCTTCCCACCTACCTAAAAAGTTGCATAAATGTTTGTACCAGGGAACAAGGTATGGTTACAAATTTGCAAAAAGATTTTATGATTTATTGGTTCCCAAGGGTTTAACTATTCCTAACACAACATTGACAGACTTCCATGTTTTTACATTTGTTTAAAATGGTGGAATTATAAAATAAGTTTGGAATATATGGCTGGTTCCTTGAAAATGGAAAAAAAAAGTAATAATTTTTAAGTTCATGTGCCAAGAAAACTAATGAAACATTTTTCAGAATCTGATATTAGAATTTGACCCGGCTGACGCAGAAATGTCAGGGTGCCAAATAAATGGCAAAGGTGCATTAATTTCTTAGTAAGATTCATAACTTTAAAAAATAAATCCATATTTTTTTGTTGTTTTATTAATAATTGTTCACTTTTAAGAGTGTTCACTTACCCTTGGTTTCCTTATCCTGAATTCCAATGTCTCATGGTAAATTGGAGATTTACTATTCTACAGTAACATATAACCAAGGTTTTTAATTACACAGGGAACCTGTGATGATGGTGTCTTATGTAAGGCTTGTGTCCATGGTATTCTACCATTATCACAAGGCTCTGATGTTCAAAAGTCTTTTTAAAGATAAATTTCATTAGCTGTCACTAAATGATTCCCTATAGCCTTAACTTTCCATCCAAAACAGGGTCAAACTGCTCCATAACTTAGGTGCTATTCATTTAAATGAGTGCATCCGAAGGAATTACTTTTGTGCCAATCCTCAATAGGGACATTAAAGAGGAACTTTGATGAAGTGTGCAACCCCACTTTTAAAAAAAGACACATGCATTATGTCATTATATATTGTAGTTAATATATATATGTGTTTTACATCGGATGCATTGAATATTATAAATTATATGTGTTACTATTTTTATGTGAAGCGCTGTGAGCCCATCTTCTTGATGGGGTACAGCGGTATATAAATTATCAAATTATTATTTTAATTTTTTGGAAACATTTTAAGATAGTCAGGGGCAGAGCCTCATCAACAGCTGTATTTCAGAGATAGGTTTTTGTGATTTATTTGTACACTTACTGGAAGCTAGTAGTCATCTTTCAGAGCTGGGGTAAGGTGGTCAGATTTCTCCATTCACAGTAATTTGCATGCAACAATAATTTTCACCTTCCAAAGTCTCTGTAGCTGGTTTGGAGGTAATCCCATTTACGACTGACACTGTTGCAGTAATCCAGTTACGAATGGATTATAGAGTGCTATGGCATTTGCCATTCTCTTATTAAGTTGAAGACACCACTAACCTAGGGTGCGTAGATGATAGAAACTAACCCTTACAATTGAACTGATGTGTGGTAAATTTCATTGTAGAAGCCAAGGTCTCTAACTCTGTTAGAAAAGGGGATCTCAGAAGTACCACACCATCAACAGCCCTTCCAAAACAGAAAGAGACTTAACAAAAACTCGCTGAAAAACGCTATAACTATTCAATGAATTAAATAATAACTTTGTTGTTGTAGGCAGAGGAATTTCATCTTTTCATACAAAAATGGCAAATTGAATGAACAAGGATTAATTAAAGAAAGTGCATTCTTTGTTATCATTACACATTAATTTTTGATTATTATATTTTATTTAAAGTCAGTATTCAAATTAAAATATCTTTTATATGATAAAATATGTTGATTATTCATGGAAAAGTTGACATAAGCATAGTAATTACTGAATAGGAATTACCTGTGTATAAATAAAATATGACAGTGCCTTAAATAATTTATTTTTTATGATGAAAGTTATTAACCTTTTTGAATTTTAAAAAGTTTTGAAATGTATATCTATTATTTCTTAGAGAATGTGAAATCAAAACCACCACCAGGGGAGACAAAATGCATCCACAGAGGTTTTATGTATAGAGGAACATTGTTTCGGCCTTCATCAGCAAACTTCTCCCTTCAGAGATGTGAGGCTGAGACTGCAATTCATGATAAGCATGAAAAAACTGGTCTCGGCAGTACAAATAAAGTTTCTCTACACAAAGATGTGAGCAAGCATACAATTTCATCTCTAATACCGAATCGATCTCAGAGTGCAAAAGGTAGACTGGAAAGGGTACATTCAAATTCAAGTAATCCAAATATGTTTCCACCAGCTCTCAAACTGGATGAAAAAACTAAATCAAAGTTGGATGCGCTCAAGAGACCATCCGTTATACATTTAAATGAAGTTTCTATTATTTCCACACCAGAGGCAGAGGTATTAACTCATAAAGAAGACAAAGTTAAAACAGAAGCTCAGAACAAAAATAAAGAAAGAGCTTCCTCAGCAAAATGCAAGGACATTTTTAAAAAATCAATGGAAACTACAAACAAAAACACCAATACTTCAATTACTATTCAGCCTCTTGTTAGTGGCCTGAATGTTAGCCAAAGAATCTCGGGTCAAGAACCAGAAATTACAAAAGCTTGGGTCGGTACTGAAAAAGAATTTCCTTTTAAAGTATGCACAGAGAGTAATAATTTTGAGAAACAGGTGAACAAAATCAAATCAAATGAAAAGTAAGTTAAACTGTGGTAAGTGTTAATCACGTTTTTGTCATCCTTAATCTGCATCTACATGTTTTTATTCAACTTAAATGTAAAATTATTTTTTATTCATCACTATTCTGAGAGCATGGTCTTTGAATTTAAAATCTTTAATTTATTTGCTTTTATTTCATACAGAGAAATACCCCAAACACTTGAACCTTTACTGCAATGGTCTATTGAAAATGCTTCTGTTAATGTTACTGGGCTAGACCCTAGTAAATGTTGGGTTTTTCTTTCACAAAACTATGAAAAAGATGATCTTCCAGAGCTACCAGCTCCACAGGGATCTGATGAAAATCTAGCATTTACAGTTACGGTGGTCACTCCAAGAAAGCCGGTACGAGTTAAAAATAATTAATTGTAAATTAAAATGTACATTAAAAAAAATAAGAACTTCCTGTTTGCATTGTTACAAGAAGGACTATATGAATAACAATTAATACTAATGACCTGAAAATCAATTGAAAAAAGAAGTCATACACTATTAAAATGCGTACTGGTGGGTGTTGATAAATGACAACCAGTAAGTTGAAGTTGAGCTGTTATTATGATTTAAAACAAAACTACAAATTATTAGCACAAATAAACCAAATAAATCTCTCACAGACCGAATTAAATTTTATTTTAAAAAATCTTGTCAACATGACTTCATGTTCAAAGCTTTTCAAAATTTTTTGGTACAGAAGCAAAGAGGACAAACTTGAGTTACCTGCAAGGCTGTTAGGAAATATGTGTACAACCAGAAGTCCACAAACTTGTTATTGACTTTGTCAAAATATTTTGTAAAAATTACTCTGATATTTGGTAACATTTGTTAATTTAAATATTTTTAGGTTACAAAGAGATATAAGCATGCTTGTGTAAGTACAAACATTTTTTATTCATTACTTCACTGGATTGTGTACATCAAAATGAAACATTGAATTAAAAAAATCATTTAAGAAATTAGTAAACTATATATTTATTTAACCCTTTTAAATGATTTTTCTCTAAAAGTATAATTTGTTTTTCATCATTTGATTTGAGATGTAATTCAAAATTCCATGTTATCATAGTTTGAAAAAGGAATTTCTCTAATAGAAATTGAAGACCAGAATAAAAGAGATAGCAAGAATCCAAGAATTAACAAAACATATAGGTATGTTTGTGTTGTCATTTGCCTGTATTGCTAGTACACTGGTCAATTTTTGCAATATTTTTAATTATAAAATTATAAATATATTGAAAGGCACATATTTTAACAGGAGATTTTTTAGATTAATAAATGTTCATTAATGTTTTTTTTAGGAACCCATCAACTATGCGTGGCAGAGATAAAATCATCTTAGAAATTGAAGAGCTGGAAAAGCTACTAAAAGGTTTTATATAATTTTATATAATTATCTTTTTCAAAAAAATAATTCATGTTATTTGGATTATAAACTTTAGGTAGATAGAAAATATGTAATATAAAATCTAAATTTATTGTTACAAAAATTACAAAAGTTTTATTTTTAATGAAATGAAACAGAGGCAAGGCTAGGTGGTAATAAGTCAAATAAAACAAAGTATGAGTAAGTTTGAAAATGAGAGAACAAATTTAATCAAGAAGTTTTCCTTCTTCAGCAAACAAACAAAACACTTGATTAAAGATATTAAAAATTGGAACAAACATGGCAGCTAATTTTGTCAATTTTTGTGTGTTTGGTGACTGAAGAAGGTTTCTTGCTGATATTGTTGTTGTATCTTTTTTTTTCAGCTTTACTCATACTTTTTCAAAATCAATTTCTGAATTATTTAAATGTTTTATGATTATATTAAAGCACAACATTACAAGCTGTAAATTTTTAAATATACATTTTTTAAAAGAATGGTGTAAAAATAGCATGCCTTATGTTAACTTAAGTAGATCTAAGGAATAAAACTACAGTATTGAAAATCAAGTAGAATGTTTGATCAAATAATGATTTTAAATAACTGATACTATTCTTGAAAACAATATTTCACAAAAAATAAGAGAATTAATATAACATATTTGTCCACATAGGTTTTGGGTCCATAGATAGCAAATGCTCCATTGTGCAATTCCAAGATGAAATTAAAAGAGCACAGACCTTAGCTAACAAGTTAATAAAGATGAATGATTTGTAAGTTAATTATCTCACTTCATACTGGCATATTCTAATTAGTAACCATTAAATATCATTTAGCTTTCTTTGAATATTTCACATAGTGATTGTGTTTAGCAAAAATAATTGTTAAAAGGAAAGGAAGAGAAAAAAAAACAGTATTGATGATGCAATTTATTTTGGTCATTGACAAAATTTGGGCAAACATTTTAAGTGAAATAACTTTAATTTTGTCATGGCTTATCTTAAAACTATTATGTTGATCAGCTTTCAATTTTCTATTTTCAAACCTTGTTAGACATACAGAACAAGTACCAATAATAAAATGATTCTGTGAGTAAAATTTTGTAATAGTTTATTAATAGCAATTAAACTCTGTTCTTAAAGGTGGCTGAGAAAATGTTAGTTGATAAATTTTAAAGTGCAGGGGTGATATCTCGATCAGTAAAATTAAGAGATGAAGTGATAGTTCTGAATCTATCAGATAATGTAAACAAGACATATTGTTTGTATTTGATACAAATAAATGCCATTACAAAAGTTACATATCTAAATTATATGTTATACATTTTATACAGTTTGGTCTACTCAAAGTGTACAGGGAGCATGAAGAAATCATGAAAAATTTGCTTGCTAGAAGAAACCTATGCCTGGAGGAACTTGAAAAATTGGAAGAAAATTTAAAACTAGAATAATGGTCTATACAAAATGCTTGTGTTAATGTTACTGGGAGAAATGCACAGCTCTTAGGAAATGAAAGATTAATTTTAAAAATGACCAGGTCTTGTTTTGCAAATTATATATTTATCAAAAGCATTATATTCTTAGTTAATATTTTTCTTATATAAATATTCCCCATGTATTTTGTGATTTGAAATTAACTTCTCTGAAGACAAGTTGACAAGGGCTTTACTTTTAGTTGCTTGATTTGAACAAATAAAACAGTTTTAAAATGAGCCCTTGCAATTCATGAATTGTCATAAGGCAACTAAATTCATGTTTAGCTGTATAATCCAATCTTTAAGACACAACCCAAATATTTGTAAGCAAGCTCTATGGCTAATTTTACAAAATTTTCCCCTTAAGAATAAGATAGTGTATAAAAAGATAATTTTAAATTTCTGATAAATTTTCTTTGATTTTTGGTATCAGTACTATAGTGAAGAAGAAAAAAAAAGTTACATTCGAGATATTATTTTTCACAAAGTTCATTGTGACTGTTATATATTAATTTATAAAAAAAACAACTATAAACTCTAATTTGTGAATATATTAATTAAAATGTACAATTTAATATAATAAATAAATGTTTAGTTTGTTAAATGTTTTGATGACATGTGTTGAAAATAAGCACCAAATACAAAACTTTATTATCAGTAACAGACTGAAAAAAATCAAATTCTAAAACTCAACAAAATTTACAGCCAATCGGCTTTTGAAGAATCAACAATCGATCACTTGTAATATCTAATTATTACATGTTGCTTCTGCCCACCAGAATGTGCATGTTCCTCTAATTTCACTTTGCCGCATTTCAAAACAAGTGTATTTTGATGTGATGTTGTTGAACAATTCTCCTTTACTTAAACAGCACTGATTTGTCTTTGTTGTTGGGCAATTCAAATAAGAAATGTGAGTTTGAAGAAATATAGAGGCAGAGACTTAATTTGGTCGAAGCAAACAAAACTTTCAATGCAGGTAAACTCTTCAAAAAAAGAAGTTCTGCAAACCTTTGCTTTAAAAATAAAGCAGTTTGGAATTGACAGCCAATAATATTTTCGTATCAACAAATCATGTTCTGGAGAGTTTCCGATGAATAGCAATGTTAAGTAATGGTTTCTCTGAAGGCTGTACAGTTGAATGAGTAAATGAGCAGAGCCTAGGCTCACATACAACTTGACAACGTTTGGGATGAGTAAACCTTGGCTGAGCCAGCAGCCACTAGAGTCTCAATGCTGGAATGTCCTTCCTCATTCAAATCAGACAACTTTAACAGAAAAGAATGCTGAGTTTCTTTACTTCCATTCTCAAATGCACCAACATCTGCACCTAATTCTATCAATGTTTTTACTAACTGGAGCATTCTTGATCTTGCTGCAAACATTAAAGAGGAAATGCCTTCTCTGTTTTGTTTATTCACGTCGGCGCCTGATCCCACCAGCATTTTTGCCACTTCAACATCTGTTGCAAGAAGAAGGGCAGTGTTTCCACCCTTCTCCTCTAAACCAACATCTGCCTTGTGATCCAGGAGCAGTTTGACAGACTCTGAGTAACTGTTCATTGCAGAATACATCAGAGCTGTAAAACCATCTTTAGCTTGTAGATTCACCTCTGCTCCGTGATCTAAAAGCTCCATCATTATTAACATAAGCCCCCTTTGGGCAGCCAGCATGAGTGCTGTCTGCCCCAACCCATTAGCCTTATTCACGTCTGCCCTTGCATTCAGCAGCAGTCTCGCTGCATTGCCCCTATTGTGCAGCGCGGCTTTGATCAAAGGTGTGAACCCTTGGGCATCTGCGTCATTCACGTCAGCCCCGTTTTTTAGAAGGACCGCCACAATGTCGTCCTGCGCGAGCTCCTCTTCTTCACAGGAAACACCAGAGCAAAATTTGATAAGTGGTGTCTGACCATGTAAGCCCTTCTGGTTGACCGAGGCACCTTTACTTATCAGCATCTCAGCCATCTCCTTCCTTGTTGCCTCCATCAGAACAGTTTCACCGCTGAACAATAAAGCGTTCGCGTCCATGCCACACTCAATCAAGAATCCGGCAGCTTTGTAACTTAGAGCACACACGGCAGTAGACAAGACGTCTGCATCGAAAAGGGAGACGTCTCCATGCTCCAAAAGTAACTTGAGTGAATCGTACTGATCCCTGCTGGCAGCAACCCTTGGGTCTATAGTTGGGTTGATGGGAACTCCAAAAGCAAAGAGCTGCCTTGCACACTCTATGTGGCCTTCTTGTAGAGCATAACTTAATGCAGAGTTCCCAAACTCCCCAACCTGATCTGCAGCCACCCCACTGTTAATTAGAACTTTGATTACTTTACTGTGGCCATTTTTGGCAGCATGCATCAAGGCATTCATTCTATCCGTGTCCTTGACATTGACATCGGCACCAGATTTGATCAAAAACGTCACTATTCTTTCACACCCACAGGCAGCAGCAATCAGCAATGGCTGGATGCCCTCAGCCTCATCTTCAGTGTCCGCATCACCCTTTTCACAGTATATAGATTCTATGATTTTTTTATCATTCTTGGACGATGGCTTCCAACCATTACAAATGCCATGCCCAAGGGCCAAATTCAGCACAGTCTCACTGTCAATGGACCCAGAATATACAAATCCGCAGTTATGAAGAGCCTTCATTATGCCAACAGAATTATTTTCTATAGTTTTTCTAATTGTCCAGTAAGGATGAAGGGAGTAGGCATGCATGAGCTGAACTAGAAATTTGATTTTTCTCTCTTCTGCAATGTCAAGAGCTGATTTGCCGGCTTTGTCTTTGATTTCAAGAGTAGCCCCACGATGAAATAGTAGCATAAGAGTATTGAGATCACACCTTTGGATGCATATCATAGCTGGTGTTAGGCCTGCACAGTTTTGTTCATTGACCGATGCCCCGGACTCCAGAATGCGATGTACTAGGGAAATATCATGGTCTTTCTTCACCGCCATCGTTAAAGCTGTGTCCCCCGTGCTGATTTTCCGGCTGACATCAGCTCCCTTGAGTAAAAGATATTTAGCAATTTCAAAATAACCGTTTTCAATAGCAGCAGTCAGTGGAGTTCCATATCTATCTCTTCGATTAACATCAGTCCCAAGCTCAACTAAAAGTTTAACAAGATCAAAGTGACCCGAAAAGGCAGACTTAAACAACGCTTCGCCACGAACATATTTAGAAGTAAGCTCAGTTTCCTCCTTACACTTCAGTAAATCCGACGCTGTTTTGATGTCTCCACATTTAACAGCGTCCAGAAATCGCCTTACAACTGGTTTGCCTGCCTGTCCTCTACTGGCCCTTCCAGTGGGGGTCAATGGCGTCTGCGGACTCACTGCGTTTCCGTTTACTAGCCTCTGAGTCTCCACAGACTTTGGTTTTGGTGACATACTTTTGACCTGTCTCACAGGCGTAGTAATATTTAAGGAAGCAGAATTTTCAGGCTTGTCACGGATTACCAATTCCTCGAGTTTATTCAACTTCTTCCTCTTAGAAGTAGTTTGTGTTAACTTTTTTGTGTTACGTTTCTTGAGGGAAGGTTTTTGCATCTTCCTATTTCTTCTTTGGTCTGCACTTGACACCCTGATTGGGAAAAAACAAGCAAATATGAAATGTTTTATATATAATTAAATACTGTCTTCATGGAAGATTCATTAGGGTGTACGCACTGTATTTAGGGTGTATGCACTGTATTTAAGGTGTACACATTGTATTTAGGGTGTACGCACTGTATTTGGGGTGTACACACTGTATTTAGGGCGTACGAACTGTATTTAGGGTGTACACACTGTATTTAGGGTGTATGCACTGTATTTAGGGTGTACGCACTGTATTTGGGGTGTACACACTGTATTTAGGGCGTACGAACTGTATTAAAGGGTATACACACTGTATTTAGGGTGTATGCACTGTATTTGGGGTGTACACACTGTATTTAGGGCGTACGAACTGTATTAAAGGGTATACACATTGTATTTAGGGTGTACGCACTGTATTTGGGGTGTACACACTGTATTTAGGGCGTACGAACTGTATTTAGGGTGTACACACTGTATTTAGGGTGTATGCACTGTATTTAGGGTGTACACACTGTATTTAGGGTGTACACACTGTATTTAGGGTGTACACACTGTAAAGTTAGGAGGTTGATTTTGGAGCTACACTATTTGACACTATTTGAAATTATGAACGGAATATTTTTTTTTATAGCAAATAAGATCTTGATTAAATTTTGCCTCTGCCTTAGGGTTATGTAGCATTTGGCACAAATCAGGGGACAATTGGCACAAATCTGGGGAGAATTGGCACCAATCAGGGGACAATTGGCACAAATCTGGGGAGAATTGGCACCAATCAGGGGACAATTGGCACAAATCTGTGGATAATTGGCACCAATCAGGGGACAATTGGCACAAATCTGGAAGTTTGTGAAAAACTGACACATTTCTATACTATTAATTCCTAACTGTTTTTTTCCCCCTGGTGAAATATCATTATACTATACATATATCTGATTTCTCACATAAAGTAAATTTGACTCTTTTTGCATTTCTTCTATATAGAGGGCCCCATAATAAAACTAAATAAAGCTTACAAAGCAAGCTAGAAGAAAAGCATGTAGACTACAAATATCACATCAAACGAAAATAAAAACAATTTCTTTTATCGTGGTTTTGATAAATGGTTTTGAAGTTTAAAAACAACTGATGTTCGATTAGATCATGTTGAGCAATCTGTTGCTGTATAAAAATTAAAGAAAATATATTTTGTACCTGAACACAAAGTTTGCTCACCTTTTAGAGGTGATATTCTCCCTTTTAAGCTTCTTGAACGGCACTACTGAATCAGGCTTGTCCATCGCCTTACGTTTTTTTGCCATATTTTGTAAAGATGATCTGATTAAAATAAGAAAGAAAAAAAAAGCAAAAGCAAAATAACTAAATAAGATACTATCATCATTTTTACATATCTGACTTTGAAGTTTAGGGAAAAAAATTACTGTCAAGTGAAGTTAATATTTTTAATAGCAATGTCAGCTCCTTCAAGCGGTGTGATTTTAGTTGAAATGTGTAAATTGTAAAGTCTAATCCCAATGGAATTTTAACCCAAAAAATCAGGCCTCTTTAAAGACTTTCCTTAGAAGACTATTTTTGCTTGTAGGTTGAAATGTTATGTGTTAAATTTTGGTTAAATATTCGATTTTCAGACAATTCATTTGGGACTTGGTAAACAAATGTGACACTGTCAGGATAGCAGGACTGAGTGAAAAGGGGGACAGTGGGTTTGGGTTGGGAGCAAAGTCAGAAACAAGAATTGAAAGATTTCAATATTAAAGTTGTTAAATTAGAAAATATAATATTATGAATTTTTTTAACAACATTTTTTAAATCATCATAAGGCATTTAAAAAGACGAAAATTGAAAATAGCCTTAAATTTCTTAAAACACTTAAAGCTAAAATTAATTTTAAAAGAGATTTCAGGAAGACTGTTTATTTACCTAATTTTAGTTAGGTCTGTTTACTTGTCCACAAGCTGTCCTCATATATGATTTACCAGAGTGGTTGCTAACGGATCATAATGATGACTCTTTAAACTTTAACCCTGTAAATGAAAATATAAAATCTTGAATACTAAAAAGTAGCAAATATTTTTTAAAGCAATTTAAAGACTTCAAGTTTAAATTGAAATAAAACTTTAAAAAAAAATTAAAAAAAAATAATTCAATGCTTTATGCCAAGAGAATGTGTGCAGAAAGTATTTTCATATATTAATAAAATAAGGATAGGTATATTTTAAGATTGGGTTTTCTCAAGTAGAACAAAGTAAACCATGTATACCAGCTTCAAAACTTAATGCAAGTGAGACCTGTTCCCTTAATAATCAGGATCGTTATTAAATGAAAGAAACAAATTAATAGCAGAAATAAAAGAAAGAATATCAGCCGGAAACTGGGCATACTTTAGTAGTCAGAAAATACTCAAATGTAAAAGCGTTACAAGAAAACTCTTTATAAAATTATCATCAGACTAGTTTTAACATATGCAAGAGAAACTTGGACCTTAAAAAAACTTCAGAAAACCTGTTAAATATCTGGGAGAGGAAAGTTCTCCGAAAATATATGGATCAACAAAGGATGAATACGAATAGAGAATACGAACAAACCATGAACTGTATAAGGATCCCATGGAAGTAGCAGAAATAAAAAAAATTGCAAACTACGCTGGGCAGGACCAATCATGGAGAAGAAAGGCATTGATTAGATCTAAGTGGAATGAAGTGGTGATGCAGGCTCAAGTCCTGCATGGGCTGTAACACCACAGGAATGTATGGATAATGGAGACTTGGTCCTTTACTAGAAATGCAGAAAACATGCTCAAAATGAGGGCTCACCCATAGTGTTGATTAAAAAAAGACAGACTGCGATGGATAGGTCACCTATAGGACAGCAAAGATAGTCCAGAGACAGAAATCAAGAGGCAAGAAATCAAGAAATCTAACAGGCAGACCAAAAATTAGGTGAACAGATGAGGTGGAGAAAGCAGCGGGGGTTCCAAGCAAGGAGGCAAAAAAACCATGATTTTACCATGGATTGGTTTAATTGTGTATGCCAGGCCTCACACAGGCCGTAGTGTCAGTTTAATCGTGTATGCCAGGCCTCACACAGGCCGTAGTGTCAGTTTAATCGTGTATGCCAGGCCTCACACAGGCCGTAGTGTCAGTTTAATCGTGTATGCCAGGCCTCACACAGGCCGTAGTGTCAGTTTAATCGTGTATGCCAGGCCTCACACAGGCCGTAGTGTCAGTTTAATCGTGTATGCCAGGCCTCACACAGGCCGTAGTGTCAGTTTAATCGTGTATGCCAGGCCTCACACAGGCCGTAGTGTCAGTTTAATCGTGTATGCCAGGCCTCACACAGGCCGTAGTGTCAGTTTAATCGTGTATGCCAGGCCTCACACAGGCTTGGTATGTCAGTTAAATCGTGTATGCCAGGCCTCACACAGGCCGTAGTGTCAGTTTAATCGTGTATGCCAGGCCTCACACAGGCCGTAGTGTCAGTTTAATCGTGTATGCCAAGCCTCACACAGGCCGTAGTGTCAGTTTAATCGTGTATGCCAGGCCTCACACAGGCTTGGTGTCAGTTAAATCGAGTATGCCAGGGCTCAAACAGGCCTTAGTGTCAGTTTAATTGTGTATGGCAGGGTTCAAACAGGCCTTAGTGTCAGTTTAATTGTGTATGCCAGGGCTCACACAGGCCTTAATGTCAGTTTAATCGTGTATGTCAAGCCTCACACAGGTCTTAGTGTCAGTTTAATCGTGTATGCCAGGGCTCACACAGGCCTTAGTGTCAGTTTAATCGTGTATGCCAGGGCTCACACAGGCGTTTGTTTATGTCATGGATGTTGACATTTAAAGTTGGTATTAGAAAATACATTTTATTTCAACAAAAATATGAGTAACAAAAATAAATAAACTTTGGATGCTGTTAACAAATCTAAATATTACAAAAGGTTTTGTCAAAGATTTAATTCTCAAGCTTTAAAAATGCAGCCTTTTTAAAGTATTCCAATAAATCATTGCTCTATGACTGGTTTTAAATTTGTGCCAGTTAAAATGTCAGTTTGGTAGAAATTTTTATTTTGTCTTTAGAAGGTTTTGTGCTCATCATTAGAATCAGAAACTGGTAAATTTCATACTTGAGTGTAACAAAGCCAAAATTGTCTGGTAAAGATTGTTTAGTTCAGGGTTAAGATTACATATCCTGTGTTTATTAGTGAATAAGATACATATGTGACTTTTGTGATTTTTAAATAACAAACCTAGAACCCATTTAATAAAAACAGAAAGTAAATAATAGGTTTATACTAGACTTAAATTCAGTTATTTTCCTGACCCTCATGACCTTAACTGACAAAATGGCCCCAGTCAAAACAGCCCTGGACTAATAGATGTTATCTTATCTTATCTTATCTGTTTACAGACGCTCCTTCTATACAGAAGATTATTGCGTCCTACGCTTATCTATGGTTTGTGTTTAGTCCTGCATTTTTATTAGAGATTTAAATGTTGATAAAGTGTTGGTTTTCCTGGATTCTTCAGGCAACCCATTCCACGCCCGAATTCCGGACGGGAAGAAGGAAAACTTGTATGTGTTTGTTCTTGCATACGGAATAAGAAAGGTGTTTTTATCCTTATGTCTATCTGAGGGTTGTATTAAGTTATCTTTGTGTTGTATTTCTAAATTTAAATTAATTGCTTTATGTATGATTACTACTTTGCTTTTGGTTCTTCTATCCTCTAGTGTTTCAAGGTTTAATGATTTAACTAATGGTGTTATTCTTGTCAGTTTCGAATATTCTCCAGTAATGAATCTGGCAGCTCTTTTTCGGATTTGTTCTAGTTTATCAATGTTTTCTTTGGTGGATGGGTCCCATACAGAAGATGCATATTCTATTACAGGTCTCACCAAAGTGAGATAGCATTTTAGTTTTATAACTTCATTACATTTGTAGAGGTTTCTTTTTATAAAGCCTAAGGTTTTGTTTGATTTTTTAATAACTTCATTGACATGGGGATTCCATGATAATTTCTTATTTATTATGACTCCTAGGTGTCACATGTGATTAACATAATTTTGTGACGTAAGGTCACGTGTATAAGAAACGCGGGAAGAAAGGAGCATTTCTATTGGTTGAAAGTGTTGGGCGAACAGTTGTGTGTAGACTTCCGTCGAGGAAAGATGTATGGTGTATGACTCAAGATTTCCACATTGTATTACCTCAAATGATATTTATGTATACATAGTATATATATATTAAAGTTGTTTTGGATAAACGAATTCTTCAGTGAATTATTGTGCACAAATTATTTACTGTGAGAACGCCTACATAAAGAGAAACATATAGTTATCGTTACATTGGTGCAGAAGTAAAAGTTCTATGTGAACACAGTACAAGAGATTTTAGAAAGGAGGTTTCGTGGAAATAAGTATTGGATATTTCCAAAAAGGAAAGTATTCATTAAAATAAGAAATATTAACAGCTATCGTATTTTTTGAATATTCAAGTTTGTAAGAAGCTGTGAATAAACTTTTGTGGTTCAATGAAAATACAAGAATATTTCAAGATGGCGGCATACAAGCACATGGTCACGAAGTGCGGTGTATACAACTAGGTCGCCTAGTTGGTTCTACGTCACATTCGACGACAGTACAAGTATACTACACAGTACTGGAATCTGGGTCGTGTAGGCTTACTGAATGGTGACACACGGTGAACATATATAGGCCGTGATGTCAACAAGCTCAATGCTAGTTGATTCCAGGAAATATTTGTAAACATAACCTGGAACTTGGAAGGCTATGGACTATTAATTATGAAGTGTGAATTATAAATAAAGGAACGGAATTTTTATCCATTCATTGTGTGAAGAGTTTGATAATTGCAATTTTGGATTAATGGAGTGAACTAAATTGTTTAAAAAACTACTCGAAAATTGAAATTTTAACCAAGTGACTTTTATTCAAAACGATTGGACCATTTAATATATTTTGTCAATCTGAGGGAGCGTATATATAAAGTATACTAAAGATCCCGTGTGAGGATTCTTTTGTTGTCTCATCTTGTCAATACTAGATTTCATGGTTTAGACGTGTCACTTATTTGAACTTAACATTTTGAATTCAAGATTTTTCATTTGGAAGATTTATAACTTTATCAACATATACCTAAATTCCTTACCAAATTGCTTAACTCATATTATTCAATCAAACAAAACATGGATTACTACAAGGAATTCACTGCCATAGCTAAAGAGATCGGACTAAAGGGAAAAGAAATGAGAGATTTCATTGAAGAAAAAGTACAAATAGCTGAAGAAAAAGCACAAATAGCTAAAGAAAAAGCAAGAATTGCTGAAGAAAAAGCAAGAATTGTTGAAGAAGAAGAGAGGCAAAGACGCATAATTGAAAGAGAAGAAGAGATGCGACAAATAGCCAAATTAAAAGAGAAGCTAAGAATAAGTAAAGAAAAAGTAAATCAAAGAATTGCTGAAGAAAAAGCAAGAATTGCTAAAGAAGAAGAAAAAGAAAATCAAAGAATTGCTGAAGAAAAAGAACAGCTAAGAAAAGCTGAAGAAAAAGAAAATCAAAGAATTGCTGAAGACAAAGAAAAGCTAAGAAAAGCTGAACATAAAGAAAAAATGGTTAAGAGACAAGACATATTTGCAGCAATACAAATTAAAAGTCAAGAAAAAAGGCAAGGTATGAGAAACCAGAATCTGCCAAACCAAGGCAACAGACAAACTATTTGTTGGTACTGTAACAAGCCAGGACATATGGCTAAGCAGTGTTACCACAATAAAGGAAAACCAAATAGGGTGTCACCTAATGACAGCTCTATAAGAAAGAAAACAGAAGAAAAATCAAGACAAGACCACTTTGAAAACAAAGGTAGACAATCATGGAGAGAAAAATATAATCATAATTCCAGACATAGAGATTATGATCAAGAAAGACAATCATGGAGAGAAAGAAATAATCATAATTCCAGACATAGAGATTATGATCAAGGTAGACAATCATGGAGAGAAAAATATAATCATAATTCCAGACATAGAGATTATGATCAAGAGAGACAATCATGGAGAGAAAGAAATAATCATAGTTCCAGACATAGAGATTATGATCAAGGTAGACAATCATGGAGAGAAAAATATAGTCATGGTTCCAGACATAGAGATTATGATCAAGAAAGACAATCATGGAGAGAAAGAAATAATCATAATTCCATAAATAGAGATTATAATCAAAGCAGAATATCATGGAGAGGCAAATACAGTTTTGACTCCGGAAGAAGAAATTATGATCAACCATGGAGAAAGAATGAAAACCAAGACATGAATGCTAGAAAAATAATAAAGTTGAATCGAGCACAAAAGGAAACTGGTGACACTGTAGCCACTATTGACAATCAAATATATGATAGAAGAAAAATGAATCAAGAAGAAACGAGCACTTGTGACACTTTAGCCACTATTAAAAATCAAGTATATTGTAAAAAGGATGAAAACCATAGTACCAGAGAAAGAGATGGTATTAGTGAATCTGAAACCATTTGCGTGAAATCATCTGAATTAGGAAGAACAGTTGGTTGTGTATTAAGCAAAATCAAAGACTTTACAAATACAGACAATATTTCTCAGATAAAGCTTTCTGACATTGACTCATCTGGTCGAAATTCTATTGAACTATCAGGAAACAAAAATGACATTTTAAAAGCTAAGCAACTTATTAAAAATGCTGGAATTGAAATTATGAATGAACATAATCGAAGTCATGGTTGGTGAATTATTGAACATTTAACAGTCTGAAGAAACATTCAAAGCCCATCGATTTGAATTCATACTCGTCAACTGAAGAATGACTATATTGAACTAGGCTATGCTATTAGCCGACTACAAATTTGACATTAAAACTGTGAAGGGAAAAGACAATGTGGTTGCAGACATATTAAGTAGAATGACAATAAATACAGACATTCTGTGAATTCCTAAGTGACAAAAACAAGGACTTTATTAATAAAGGATACAAACAGAGACTGTAATTATATTAATATTTTTATTTGTTGAACAAAGGACAAGGAACAGTGTTTGAATTCCACTGGATTATTAGTTAATTTTAATAATATTGAGTGTTTAAATATTTTAATTACACAAAATTACAGATGTGTTTAAAGTTCCATTTTCATTTTTTCAGCACAGGTAGACGGCTGCAGTCCTACAGATTTTTTCTCATTATTTTTTATGTTTAGACTGTTGTAGTCCTACAGATTTTTTCTTATTGATTCTATATCCAGATGTTGTATGTAAGAAAATGAATGTTCATTGATGATAAATATTTGAAATTTGAATATAGATATAGATTGATTTGATTTTATGAAGACCAAAAATGCTGTATTTCATAAACATTTTTTTTTGAAGGATGGGGGTGAATGTCACATGTGATTAACATAATTTTGTGACGTAAGGTCACGTGTATAAGAAACGCAGGAAGAAAGGAGCATTTCTATTGGTTGAAAGTGTTGGACGAACAGTTGTGTGTAGATTTCCGTCTAGGAAAGATGTATGGTGTATCACTCAAGATTTCCACATTGTATTACCTCAAATGATATTTATGTATACATAGTATATAGTATATATATATTAAAGTTGTTTTGGATAAACGAATTCTTCAGTGAATTATTGTGCACAAGATTATTTACTGTGAGAACGCCTACATAAAGAGAAACATATAGTTATCGTTACACTAGGTCCTAAGTATTTTGCATCTTTAGTTTGGGTTATTTTATATACATATATAATAGGACTTATTTATGTGTGTATTAATTCTAAAATCTCAATTTATTTAAATATATTTAATCAACGTATCAGTTTTACAGAATAACTTATAAGTATAAGCAGTACAAAAATTACAATCACCAGGTTTGCCAACACCCTAATTTTGTATATAAAAAATAATTTTTTAAAAATTTTTTTAAAAAGAAGAAAAAATAGACGACCATATTGGGATTACAATTTTAAAAATAAAATAATGTAAAAAAATATTTTTTTTAAAAAGGACACGCTTTTATTTACATATAGAAAGTGCACTAAAAAGAAGAAAATACAAATTTTCTATGAAAACAGGTGAAATCGGCGATCCTATCTACTGCACATAAAAGCGTGGGGAGCCCATCACAAATCATTTCTCATTGCAACTATTCTCTTACATATACATAAATGTTTCTAATTAATGTGATAGTAGCATTTATATTATCAAAGTTGTGAAGTTTGACTGTTTATTAATATTCATACAAATTTGTTTTTATGTTTCGCAGCCTTGTACACGATAGAGAGTTGTGATGAGCGCCCCACGCTTTTATGTGCAGTAGATAGGTTCGCCGATTTCACCTGTTTTCATAGAAATTTTTTATTTTCTTCTTTTTAGTGCACTTTCTATAGTAAATAAAAGCGTGTCCTTTTTAAAAAATTTTTTTATTACATTATTTTATTTTCTACTTTTTAGTAAATGTATCAACATTTTTTAAAATTGATTTTTCGACCTTATCAATTCAATTTAATTAGTTAAACTTCATTGTCAATAACTTAAATGTGATGGGTAAAAAGAAAGATTATTCATTACAAATTTATGTATAATACAAAAAAAAATTTTTTCCCTATCTAACTGAAAATTGAACCTCGTACCCCCATGTCGGCAATCGATCACGCTTATATTTCGGCCAGCAAGACTTGATGTTGATAGTACTTTTTAAATTTATAATAAAAACTCTTTACCACCCAAATCTGACGTCAACAACTAGGGCGAATTGAGGCATGGTTCATTGACGCGAGTGATTATATTTTATATAGACAAAAACTAAAAACTAAAAGTGCATTAATTTAATTACGGTACATTCGATCAATCTGAAATTTTGATACAATGCATTGTCATCCACGATCTATATGTGGTAAAATTTTGAGATCTCTAGGACCATCAGAAGTGGTTTAATTTTACGTTACAAGATTTGAAGGAAGGATGGATGGATGAATGGATACAACATACAAACAGTGTGACTTAAATAAAAGCGTGTAATAATTATAACTATTTATTATCATTTATTATTATTTTTTATTTTTGGACGGCACTAGCACTAGTTGTAGCAATAAAATTATTTCGTATGGTTACGACTAGTCGTAACACTTGCTACGACTAGTCTTAAGTCTTAGTACTCTTAGCAGTAAACACTTCAAAAAAACTAAGTCGCTATAATGTTTTAACAAACTCTTCATAATATTTTATATGCATATAAATATATCATATATAATATGATATTAATAGATCTAGATGATCTGGGCTTATTTATGTGTTATGTGTGTATTAATCCTAAAATATAAATTTATTTAAATAGATTTAATCAACGTATCCGCTTTTCAGAACAAAAATTACAATTACCAGTACACTCATTGACCATTGTGATTTAGAAGAAAAAAAATTTAATTAAATCTTTTAAAAATTGGACGGGAGGGGGATTCGATCCCACTATCGGTTTAAACATCAAACTCATCCAACTATCACTTCATCTAGCGAAGCTCATGTCAGATTTTGATTTTTAAAAATTATAACTGTTTGTCATTAAATGGACACCAATCAAGTTTTTTTTAACCTTTAACTTTAAAATTAATTAATCGGTTTACCTAGTAAACATAAAATTTGATTATGAGCACTATTGTTTAGTATTAGTATTAAAGTATTAGTATAAGGCTACAAGCATAATTAAAATACAGCATTTTTACGACTAGTCGTAGCAGCAGACAACTCGACGGGATGTACTAGTGTTACGACATGTCATAGCACTAGCATTATCCCGTCTGTCATAGCTCTAGCAACATCCCGTCGCCGTCGAGTTGTCTGCCGTTACTTTGTGACTTTGTCGTAGCAGCAGAGTAGACTTAGAACTTATCACTTAAGAATTAAATTAAAAGCCACTCTCACTCAGTGTCTCACTACACTATCACTAAGTCTCAGTCTTTGTCCAAAACTCCAATCCAACCAAACAAACGCTTCACCAAATTGCCAAAATGACCAAATTCACCAAGACCAATGCCAATACTATACTAATCTAATACAGACTACTTGTCTTGAATTTGAATACTACTACCACTACTAGAATAATACTAATACTAATAGGCAGCCGACTAATACTAATACCAGTACAAATGACTAATACTAATACCAATACAAATCGTATTTGATTGCTAATATTGCTAATAAATATACTAGTAATAAGTACTAACAACATTGAAATTGTGATGAATAAATTTTAAAATATTAAATGGACAAATAACCCATGGCCCAATATCAATGTGTCAATTGTCAATATCAATAATTGACAATACAATGTAATATTGTGACTGTCATTGAAATATTGAATCATTGAATAAAAAAAGAATATTCACAAATCAACAATCATTAACAATTAACAATGGCAATGGACAACAACAACGTTATTGTCGTTAACATCATGCAAATACATTTTTCTATGAGTAATTTGCTTCCAGTTTTTGAGAGTATTCACCTGTTTACGTTCACATATTTTTAGAAACGGAGATAATAAACTCTTATAATAATATTGAATGTTTGGAATTGCTAGTGCACCATTTTCCGCTTTCGGTTTCACGAAAAATATAAGACAGGTTGATAGTGATAGTGATGCTTGATAACTTGATAAGGGAAACTACTGTACTTAAATATCTGGGGGGAAAAAAATTGGAAAAACAACAAACATAATATAGTATATAGTTAATATAGGAACCCATTTCTTTCTCAACTGAATGTATATATTATATTCATTCATGTCATTGTTCGTTTTTATTATTATTTTTTAAAACAAGAAAATAAAGTTTGTGATTTTGAAATAAAGTCAATAAAGACGCGGATGTGGTACAGTCTGGTACATTACCCATTACAAATTATCAATTATAATTTATAATAAAGTCTTTATTTAAAGTAAAGAAAGTCATGATTCATTGATCGATTATTATTTATCACTATTACTATTAGTACTATTGCTTATTAGCATTATTTATTATTAATCATTATTAAACTAATTTCATTCAGTTCATTCAGCTTTTGAAAAAATGAGCATGTCTTCAACAACTCGACGCTTATCTTTTGTCAACAAAGTAAGTTTAAGTTTTTACTTCTTTACTTTACTGTACTACTACAATCTACATCTACCAGTCTACTCAGTCTACCGTATTTAAATTTCAAATATTATATTATATAATTATAATTGTCAAAATAATGCTTTGGAGGACTTATGCAAATGCCTAGGCTATGCTGCATGCAAAATCATGACAACACTGAAAGCACTCTATGACTCTATGTATGTAAACATTTTATGGATAGAGTGCCTCCACAAAACAATCAATGTACAAGATTACTGATACTGATATGAAATTGCAATGAATTTGAATGCTGTAATTAAATTGTCAAGATCACCATGAATTTAATTTAAAATGCTGGATCATCTGATAGGCACTCATGGAAATGACTTTTAACACCATGCCATGGACCAATAGTAAACTACAACACATTTTTTCCCCATTTAGAGTGCATTGCACAATTCACAAATGTTTTTCTGTTGAGGTTTACTAACTTATTACATGTACATGTACTTCTATCCGAAATTATATCATTGTCATCACTGATGGAGCTTTTGATTTTTTGGAATTTGTTGATGTCACACTGGTTAATTTTTGTTTGGAACAATGAAAATCATAGTGGAACAGTGTATCACATAATAAAAATAGCTGAACTTTTACTTTCAAGAGGTGTCATTATTACTGAAGTCTATGCCATTGTCATCCAAATTATTAACAAAGTTTATCAGCACATTCTATTGCATGCCAAATATGGATCGTACTGTTCACCCAGAAATCCAAACAAAGAATAAAGAGAGACATAGTACAAAAAATCCTTATCAAAGTGAAACAGTCATGACCTATTTTCAAGCTATTTGTCTGGTTCCAGTGGGCAATTTTCTTTTACTTATTACATTACAATGTTTTGATATTTTGCGTCTTATGTAATGTGATGTTTTGTGATGTTTCTGGCTAGCAAGGGCTAGGGATTGAGGGTATCAGAAACTGTAGGTTTGAGTGCAAAAGGCAATAGACACAGATTTGTCAAATTTGGTTGCCTCAACTATTCCTTTTGGAAATTTGCTCTAGTCACTGATTGTCCTTGGCAGAAACAAGCATCTCCTGTACTGAGTTTTTGTTGTTATGATCTGGAACTGCTTGTCATAGCCTCTCTCTTTGATTGCTCTCTTTGGATTTCACAGCAGCTAAGTTTCTATTATTTATTTCTTTATATTCGTTTTATGTGTGTACTATTTGTTTGTAGAAGAAGGCTCTTTGCCGAAATGTTCGCTGTTTTGTTACATCCTGTCAGGCTCACTCAAACCCTGTTTACATGTTATCCATCTACTAATCTATAAGCCTGATTGCAGTCTCACCCACATTTTGTTCACCTCTCGACTGTTAAGAGGGGAGATGGTTAAGTTTCTTTTTTATTCTGAAATCATCACACATTTTACCTTGAATAACACTAAATGTCCCTGTTCTTTCAAATGGTGACGAGCCCAGTGTTTCAAGCATACTAAATCACTAAGTGACCTATCCGTTGCTGGATTACTGGACCAGTTAATGTTCTCCTGTAAAAATGGGTCCCAGAGTATAGACACATAATCTAAAAGCGCCCCCGATAAACATTTTATGGCCTCTTTCTTTAACATTAGAGTTGCAGATCCTGAGATTTGGCCTTAGGAACCCTAGATTATTGTTTTCCTGCCTGCACACAGTATCAAGATTCCCATCCCAACGAATCTCTCTTTGAATGTTAGCACTGAGATATCTTTCCCAGGACACTGACTTAAGAATAAGGCCATGCAGTTGGTAAAGGTGCTGTACGTGGGCCTCTGGTGAACTGAGCAAGTGGGAGCAAATGCTTGCTCCTGAATTTCCTGACATTCATCAAAAAAATATTACTAACTTTTAATTTTTTTTCCCCATTGAAATTTGTTAGTTTTTGTGACATTTCAATAAAAAATTTTTTTCAAAGGTAGCTAAAATTAAGGCTTCAAAAGAAGCTAAAAACAGGCCCAAATGGACCATGTAATTGATATCATTTCAATTAATATCCAAAGCACCAGTGGCTGAGAATCCAAACCAGACTTATTGCAAGAGCGGGTACCCATGCATGGACTCCCACTGTCTGCAAAGACCTACCATATCTTACCTAACCTAATTACTTCCAGTTTTTGGCTCCAAAATTTAAAACAGTTTCAAAACCTATAAAAAAAACTAAAGAGAGATAGTTAAAATCTCTTTTTCCCAACAGGTAAATCTTATTCTTAAAGCGACTTCTGATGATGAGAATCAAACTCCAGGTTACATGTACAAAGAAATAATGGGTTCGTTATTAAGTGTATTATTAATTTTAAAAAAAATTAATTATGAAATGTGAATCAGAGATCAATTTTGTTTTTTATGTATGAAACAATAATAGGTATTTTTAATATCTAAAAACAAATTTAAATAATATGATAAAGCTCCAAGCTTTATGTGACTTCTGAATTAACTGAAATGTGGAATATAATAATTTTTAAATAATAAAAAAATTTTCCCAAAGAATGCAAAGTAAGTTTAAAAAATATACAGTATTTCCTCCATAATTCATCCACAATACACAGCTAACTATAAAAGGTTAAAACATATTTTTTTATAAGACATATCATCATCTATGCCAAAAGATTGTATAACCTTACATCAACTTGACTCTGCTTAACATGATCTGATTTTTTTAAAATCCCAATTACAGTATATCATTATGTTGTGGTTTGACAATATTTTAAAAATTGAGAGGTGGTAAAACTAATAGATATTTCTGTAGACTTAGAGAACTAATACAGTTGGAGGTGCAAGCATGGAACCTAAAAGCCTGAATAGAAAGATATGTTGAAATAGTCCACTGCCCCACATAAGCTGTAGCACTGCTGAACCTTTATTTATTTTTGTTCACAGATATTACCTTTGACCCCATAGGTTATAATGATAGTCTCATTGAGCTCCTTGTTGATCGCCTGAAAAACAAGTCCTGCCATGTGAAGTTTAAAGTAGGTTGATTTATTTTTAAAGTAAATTTTTCAAAGAGGAAATTAAGGGAATGTATGATTATTTGCAATGAATGACTTACTCATAATTACTGAACAACGTTTGGAAACTGAAATAAATAGCAACTGGGAAGGTTAAAATGTTTACATCACTGGGAAAATAAAATAAAAATTAGGGCTTCTACTTGTTGTTCACATATGCTATCACAGAATTTTGATAATGGCCTGTTACCGGTTATCCTTTTATTAACTGTATGTAAAAAATTTGGATAAAAATTAATTTACCAGTTTATATTTCCAAATTCTTTTCAAACTTTGGTTATCTGTGAAAAGCTACATAAAAACCCCAGACCAAGTTTAATTTGCAGTTCAGTTACATGTGGATCTGGAGTCCATGAATAATCCATCTCATAACAATGTATCTATACAGTATTATTTTCATAACAAATCATCTGTTGTCCTAAGATGAAATAGTAGAATAATATTAATATATATGGAAGCTTGAAATAAAAGTACAGGGTAGTACAAAAATAATGTTTGACAATTGTGATTTAACTAATTTCCATATGTTTTTTTTCTTGTTTTGTTTGCTGATGATGTTAGCTGCTAAAATTCTCTCTGTTATGTCTTGATCAAGCTTTCATTTATATTGTTCCATTTTTCCCTTCACAAAGCTTGAATTCAGTCTACATTTATAGTTCATTTAACTTCGTTTTTCTATAAACTAAAAAAGTATTGGGCACTTTGGCCATGGTGAGATCTACTTTGATTGTTCTTTGTCCCCTAGTTTCTGTCATTGGGAAATCATGGGAGGTAGCAAGTGAAAACTTGTGTCATTTATTATGTGGAGCTACATAGTGCAAGTGATGGTATGTCTCATTTAGAGGATTCATAATTAGCCATGTACCATCAAACAAGTGTGAACCAAAATCCAATGTCAGTATGAAATTTGCAATATTATGTGATGCTTATATTTCTATTCTTCTATTAGGTCTTAAAACTGATGAAACACTTATTAGATGAAGGTAGTAAGGATTTCCAGACTGGTCTCCGAAGACATTCAGATGCAGTTAAAGAATACACAAGTAATATTTCGGATTAAGAATTAAAAATAATTGGTGAAAATGTTAAAATATGGCAATTATTCCTTTTGTCTATATAACCTGTCTTGCTTATGTCCTCTTTCTGGTCGATGTCTTTTTGGACTATTCAATGTAAATAAGTTTTATTTTAATTTACTCACTTCTTCTTGTTCATATTTATTCGCTGAGGATGGCTTTTTGCTGATATATTTGTTTTGTGGTGTCTTTTTTCAAGCTTTTGATAACTTAAATGCTAATTTTACATTAGTTTTAAATGTATAATAATAAGTATTTAGGAAACGTCTTCTTCATCCCATTTTGGTTTTAGTAGTGTATTTTATTGTTAAGCCATTTGGTTTACTAAACATAATAAAAAATATTGATTTAAAATTAGTGTGTACCTTACGGTTTAAATCATTTTAACTTACTGTCTTGGGTTTTAGAAGACCAGGGCTCAAAGTCAGAGGTTGGACAATTAAGAGACAAAGAAAAATAAATAATCTAGTTAAATTCTTAGCTAAATACCACAAAGGCAAAGATCATACATAAGAATATTAATAAAAAAGCACCCCTCTGCCTAAATATTGAGGGAAAGCTGACCTGTTTGTAAATTAAGTTTAAGAGATGGCATAGAAATCAATGGGGAAAAAAAACATTGACAGAGATGTAAATTGGTAAATGTAAAAAAAAATATGTAAAAATTACATGTAGATTAGATCACTTGAAATGGTTATACATAGATAGATGTACATGTAATAATTTTCAGAGTATGGAGGACCCCCTCATCCGATGCATGGTAATGCTCCATACATATCCATTCGAAAATTAGCAATGGTATGTTGCAAAACTATGATACGTTAATTTTTGTATGTAGCCATATGTATGTAAACCAAATTACATTTTATAATTGTGCTAATTAAACTGTAAATTGTAAATTAAAAAAAAACAAAATATTGTTACAAATCGGAGATTCTACTTCAATCAAGGATTTCGATTTATTTTTATATAAATAAAGTTAACGATTAAATATTTTTTAAAGCTGAAATGTGATTTTTTACGTTTGAATCATAATTAAATTTATTGCTTCATTATTCTGATCTAAGGAAGTTTGTGAAATATTATACAGTCAGCAATATGTAGGTCCCAAGTCTCCTTCAGATGCTCAAGGGCCAGATAAACCAGCTGAATATAAATATGGTACACATTTTTTGTTGTTGAAATCAGCATTTTTACATTTCTCAAAGGGCCTTAAAAGGGAAAAGAATTAATAGTGTACACATTTAATTAAGGTAAACTGAAACGTATATACTCTGTAATCATATTTGCTTTTAGAATAATGTAAGTTTTGTTTAGCTTGAGTCAACTAAAACTGGTTAAATATTTAAAGATACCTTTGTATAATTAAGGTGGACTTGGTCCCGTCAGAACAGGGGGAGCAATTCAAGGATTTGGTAACACTCCAATTAATCAGCCGAGTAAGTTTAATATTTTTTATTTTTATGGAACTGAAACAATTTCTTAATCCATTAGACTTCTTTCAAAAGCCAACAAGGATATCATTTTTTTTTACAATAGTTATTGGTTAGTGTGAAAATTGTTATTTTTTGTGTACAGCATTTTAATAATTCCCAAATTCCATGAGCAAGTAAAGTTGTGATTTTGATAGAATAATTTAAATTTATGTTATATTTCACATCTACTTTTATTAATTTTCACAATTATATCACAAACAAATTTATTTTTGTGCTTAATTAAACTATTGTACCTAAAGTTATTATCATTTTCTGTTATAACTATTAATTTTTTTAATGAAAAAAAATGCCAATCTAAAGCCAGAAAAACAAAAAATAATGTGAGAAGTAAATAAACCAATGAATTTGAATTATGGTATAAGTTATTTTATTATCTCTTAGAAATTTTAATAGTGTTGTGAAATTTCCCCTTTATATAATTAATTATATGTTTTAAAAAAATACTTTGTCCAAAATGTTTATTCAGAAGGTATTGGGGAAACTATTCTTGATGGCATTGAAAAATTTGGTGCCAAGATCTCAGAAACAGCAGCTGACCGCCAAGCAGCTCTCCTGGCTAAGTTGGACCTTGGCAGTTCGGTCAGCAACTATCAGCCCCCTGTGGTTGTTTGTGGACAAGGAGGAGCCAGTCACATTTTTTCCCCAGAAGAAATCACAACTTCAATGATCACTAAAAGTACATTTAGAGCAGGTAGGTCAGTGTTGCGGTATCAAATGCATCCATTGCTTTTTAAATTTTATTTTTGTAACCTTCAAACTGTTTACTTTTTTCTTCTCTTGAAGATTTTATAGTCACTCAAATGTTTTTTCTTAATTCAATGTACCATTTGATGTAGACCTCTCATTTTTTAAAAAATATAATGTGCTGAATGTTCCTATTCTTTTCTTTTGTAATTTAATTTATTTCTATAGTAAAAAAACATGAACCTGGAAAAGCTGGAGGCGGCTGGGGGGACGACGATGATGATGATGACACCGATTGTGGGGATGATTTCAAGGTCATTGATAATAGTTCAAAGCAGATGAGCATGGAAACAGACAGTTTGTTGGACCCAGCTATGAGGTTCGCACCATTTTTTTTTCTGTACAATTTGACGGCTATTGGTACTTGAATTAAATTGACCGCTAATAGAGCTAAAGCAATAGGTTTCTCATCCCATTTGATAGTTGAAATCTTGCCTGGTTAAAAGGAAAAATCGAGGAAAGTTTTTTTAAAAAAATTTCAAGTCACATTTCTCAATTATTTTTCTGGCTGCACAGAGTAACAATTATTTTTCTGGCTGCACAGAAGATTTGAATAAAAATAAGTTTTAAATAGATTATCAATGCATAATAGGCTGGTCCAACGCTCCAGCATGAAAATAAACTTTTCCCTCTGCCCTTTAGACAGTGATGAATAATAACAAGCCATCGGCTTATAACTACAAGAAAGCAAGGCAGCAAATGCTCCTGCCAAAGACAATCAGGGACTGGAACATGTTTTCAATAGGAACAGTTGAGGCTACAAGACTAGCAAAAGTTTGTGTCTATTGCCTCCTCCACCCTGACTAATTTCAGCTCCTGCTATCATCACTCAGTAGACCTTGTGACCATCGAAGAATCCTCTCTTCAATACTAAAGAAACATAGCAACGCCAATATATATAGATTAACACATTGATTTTGGGCCCTTAACAGTAACATAAAGAAGAAGACATGGTAGGGTGTGGGAGATACTGTGGTGTGGGGGACACACAGTAGTGTGGGGGGACATTGTAATGTGAGGGAGACATTGTAATGTGAGAGAGTCACTATAGTGTGGGGAAGAAACTGTTGTGTGGGGGGAAACACTGTAGTGTGAGGGAGACACTAGTGTGGGGGAGACACAGTTGGTTATTAGATACTTGGGAGAGCTGGGGAGACAATGTAGGGTGGGGGAGACACAGTTGGTTATTAGATACTTGGGAGAGCTGGGGAGGCAATGTAGGGTGGTGGTTCAAATAAAGGGAGCTTCATCCCCTAATACAGTGGACATCTCTTATGGACCGTTGCATGCAGCATTAGTTGCTTAGTGTGAAAAGCTCGGTGAAATGTTTTTCACTAATGAAAACTATTCACTACTATCCATACACTAATTTAGGTTTCTAATTTGTGGTTCCTAGTTGATTACCTGCCATCAAGGCAGATATTCATGTTAAAAAAATTTAGACCTAATAAATGAGAGACTCTGTCGCAGTTTTTTTGTTTGTTTTGTTTTCCAACTCCCATAAAGGTTGCAACCTGAAGCAGATTGGAAAGAAGAATCTGATTTTGTGGCTGGCGTACTCAGACAGGGATCCACGGGTGCAGCAAAGGTCTATTTGTCACCATCAGATGTAACAGTATTTTTGAACAGATGCAGCTCTCTGAGTTGTGATGCAGTGTTGAAAGTACTGGTGTCAAAATTGGCCAGCAGGGATGTTGGAGTCATCATTGTAAGATTTGCCAGTGCTTTAAATTCCTCACAGATTAATTAAATAAGAAATTATTATGATCTTCTGTTATTATTGTCCTATAGATTTATTACATCCATATATTGTAATTGACGAGCAATAGCATTGTAATGATACGCTAAACTTACCAATATACTGATAGGTAGATGGTGGTCTTCCGTGGGTGTCTTTTTTTCTTTCTTCTCTCTACAAAGAGAGTTGGTGTTTTCTGTCAACTTTTATGGAATGAGGTGGCAAAAAATCTTGTCCTGCCCTTTTCAGCACTAACCCTCTATGCCACTTCAAAGGTGGGGGGGGGGCATTTTCGATCAACTTAATAGTTTCGTGTTAGGTAGAATGGAATCTAGTCAGGATCCTGGTGGTATTGATCCAATCTACACCAATGTGAATTTTACAAGGATATTTTAATGTTATCTTATTAGTTTTCCTTTTTCTGTAAGCCTTCAGTGAAGTTTGTGATGGGCTTGCATGTAAATGTAATGAATTTAAATATTGTTCAATGCTTATAGAATAAAGAATGAGCTGGATCCAAGTCAACTCTTTAAGTTTTTTGTCATTCCATTTAGAGAACTCTTCAGTTGCTTGAGGGAATGATCTACAACAAAGAAGAGCTCATCGGCATAGACTCCCTGACCTACTTGTGCAAAGAAGCTCTTGTTGCATGCTGTGCCTCCTCCCAAGCAGAGTTGCATACTGTCATTGCCTCCCCCGAGGGAGACGGCAGAAAGCAAGTGATGACCAAGAACTTGTGGCATTCTGCCCAGACTAAACTCATCAAAGTCATTCTCACACTACAGCAGCTGTCATCATGTAAAGAAATTCTTCCAACAGATGAATTCAAAGATTTAGAAGTAATTGTAAGCGTGTGAGACATTTGTGTTGACACAAGTTTACAATTTATTTGATGAAAACCTGATGGGAAATCATGCTTTTATGTGTTAAAATTCTTTGGCATCTCTGATCACATACATCAGAGGATCCAAGATTTCTTTTTAGGTGGAGAGCTAACTAATAATTAATGGATCTAAATCAGCACCACTACTGCTGTAGTGACCTTCACGGGTCAGTGCAGATTTACTCCAGCCCTCGAGGCGACTGGAGTTCACCCAGAGTGACTGACCAACTACCGGTGTTTTAATGCACGGGGGGTCAGTCACGTGATTAGCAGGGACACACCGGTGGGCGAGTGACACACTGCCCCTGGTCTGTGTGAGAGGAGAGTGTGCGTAAAATAGTGTTGAGGTGGCGCATGGATGACGGATGTGTTAACTAGTTCATGGCCCATTCTTATTGTAATTCTGGAATAAACTGATATCCTACCGAGTGAATTGGAGTTCATTGTTTTTAATTTAACTTAGCCACCACTCGGCTACAGTTTGGCGTCGTCGGCAGGGTCGGCGACGTCAGAGAGGTCCTCTCTCATCGAGCGTTGAGTAAGGGTGGTGACGTCTCTCTGATTACCCCATCTTTGTATTATGAAACGTAGCAGTTTCTCAGGGGTGTTTATCTCGTCAGGTGCCCGATCGAACACTTCTTGGCGGGCACGCCCCTCCAATGCATCCAGGATCCAGATAACTGCGCAGGCAGGGGGCACGGGCTGTAATTGTAATAACAGCTGTGCCTCTCTGACAAACGGTTCTGCTCCGCTCTCACCCGTGAACCTAGGTAGCTCGGGCAGGCAAGTGAACTGCTCTACTTGTTCCATTCTTTTCGGATTGAAAAGACTGTTGTAAAACTGATATCCCTACCTCAAGTGAACCCTGCCGACGACGCCAAACTGTAGCCGCTATGTGGACCATCAGTTGTTTCGTCATCTGGGTCCAGTCAGGGAGAGGCGCTGCTGAGAGCTGTGAACTGGTGGTGATATCAGCGAAATCCTCTCTCATCCACCTTTGGGCTTCCCTACAAACATCTTCGAATGTGCTGTCTGGGTGTAGCCTGGCGTAGGCTTTCATGTCCCGCCGTAGCGCTGCCGGCTGTAGGCCTTGAACAAATGCACTCCTCAGCATGTCATCAGCCAGGGTGCCGGGCCGTGCGTTGTTTGCTAGGGTAAAGAGGCTGTGTAGGTTGGAGGCATAGTCCTCTACACTTTCACCTAGGCCCTGAAGCCGTCTGTAAAAAGACGAGGCCAGGGTGGTGCCATCTCGTTGATCTCCCCAGTTTTTCACTATTAGCTTGAGCAGAAACTCAGGAGTTCCAAAACGAACTGTCCTAGATCTCTACTCTTCTTAATTTACATAAATGATTTAACCTATAGTATTTCATCAGGAACAAAAGTTAGGTTATTTGCTTATGATTGTATAATCTATAGTGCAATTAAGTTTAAGTCAGGACAAGATAGTAAAATCTTACAATATGACCTAGATAAATTACAAAAAATGGAAAACTTACTGGAGTAACTTTTTACATCCAGAAAAGTTTAAATATTAAATCAAATAAAAAGAAACAAATAAATGAAAATGCAAACTATTTCATTCATGGAAACAACTAATCCAAAATAAACTTGCAAAGTACTTAAAGTATGTTGACTATTTTTACCCCCCTCCCCCATATCACAAACTGTCACAAATCTTGGACCCCCCCCCCACCACCAAAAGTACGTCACACTTTCTAACAAATTTTTTTTAATTAACAAATTAACAAAATACATGTAATCAAAATTTAATATAAGACACTGTGACGTAATACATGGCCGGACCCCTCCCCCCTGTCACACTTTCTTACACCCCCCCCCCTCGGAGCGTGACATACTTTATGGATGGCCCCTTAGTGTAAGAGAAGTGTTTGTTGTGATGACATTGTTTGAGCATGCAACTTGACTGAGTTTGGAGACTGCATGATTTAACTAGTGATGTGAACTTGTGCGTGAGTTGTGAGGTGAACAGAGAGTGGCTATATTAGGCTATACAGGTAAAGCGAATGCAATTAAAAGTTCATTTGTTACACAGACCATGGACTGGTGTCTTGATTTTTACAGTACAGTTAGACTATTACACTTAGGAGTAACAATAAATGTGAAATTATGTTGGAATCCCCATGTCAATAAAGCAATTAAAAAATCCAACAAAACTTTATAAAATAAAAATACACTTTTACAAATGTAAAAAAGAGTATAAAACTAAAATGCTTCATTTTGGTGAGACCTATATCAGAATATGCATCTTCTTTATGAGACCCATCCAAAGAAAAGACAAGTCCAAAAGAGAGCAGCAAGATTTATTACTGGCAAATATTCACAATTGACAAGAGTAAAACAGAAAAACTGGAGAATAAAAATAAAAGAACAGGATTTCGGGTGTGGCATGGGTAGCATGAACAAACCAGGAAATCCAACACAATATCAACATTTAAGCTCTAAATACAAATATATAATTTTTTGGTCCTTGTTTTACACATATTGATATTGGAAGAAGTAAATATACCTTACATTTTAAACCTAGTCTGAAAATGGTTGAAAAAGCCTTGAAATCGATTAATTTAACGTCATGTCAACCCCAACTGGCATAGTGTAATTTAATTACCGTAACGGTTTTCTCGGTTCTGGCGTATCCGCTTACTGTACTTGTCTCAAAACAAATACGTTGTTACTGTTGACGCAGTTTCACCATTTACTTTTATACGAGTACTTGCCCTAAATTAAGGTTAGTAATTAGAGGGTGGGCTTATTTCCTAGAACTCATTAAAATACCATAGAGGTTTTAAAGTAAAAATTCAGCCACTACAAGCGTACTCATTAAACTGTGTCACGTCTCTGAACAAAAAATTGAACTAATAATTATAAAAATACTAATAAAAATAAATACTAATTAAAATTACTAATAAAATATTTCTATTACTAATAATTATTAATATTAAATATAAATAATTATATTTAAATAAGACTAATTCTTTTGACTTGACTAATAATCTAATAAATCAAATCACTTACTCTGTCACTACTGATGAAGCAAAGTCAAAGATTTCAATGAACTGCTTTTTAACCACTATTACTATTACTATTAGGCCTACACTATTACTATTACTGAAGGACTACTGTATCAAGTCACGCCAAGTGTAAATTTTACTAAGACTAAGACTTACTTTTAA